>NMUC01000038.1:0-250756 GCA_002319055.1 Knufia petricola | reverse complement strand
AGATGATAAAAAGAAGGATATTTAGCTTGATCTTAAATGGTGTACGTGCCTTAAGGCAGTAATACTAAGTAGTAAGAGGACTGAACCGTTCCGAGTCTCTCTTTTTATCACCTACCACAGCGTAGTAGAGTAATTATCATCGTCTTCGTACGAATCGACGCAGAATCAGCGATTTTACTTTACATACCTAACCAGAATACCTTTTTTCCTACTATGCGTACGTGCCCGCACGATTTTGTACATTTCTTTCCTTTGGAACGAGGTTTTCCGTTAGAGCTTCCAAGACTACCTACAGAGGTGTAGGTAGTTGCGAAGCTTAACTACCCCACTCCGTCACGTAGTGCTGCAGGGAGTCTGTATGACGGCTAGTACTATCTTTTGTTGGGTGAGATATCTGTACTCGATGTGACCCTGATGCTGGAGCGACCTACGAGCTCTGGAACAAATGGCGGAATTGGCGGAGGTTTGCCTGAACACGGAGCTGATCTCGCTGCCGGTGACCTCGACTTTAACACCAGAGCCCTGCTCATTCTCCTAGTCAGTAGTATGCATGCTCTGTCAAGTTCATACACCGGTACTCAGAGAACCGTAGTAGTGCTGATCACCAGTACCACGACGTTACCACCCCCGGTAGAAGAGTAAAACGATCAACCTTGCCTCAAGATGCTTCCAGCAGGAACACAATGTCTTGCAAGGACCGTGACGGAGTAAAGGACAAGCGGAAACATTGCAAAGGGGAAGAGACACAATTAGCATGTTCCTAGACCACGCAGAAGATCCCCAGCAACGACGTCAATGGCCGCGGTCTGTCCATCCTCAATCCCAAACGCCACGAACAGCACATCGTCAATGTAACCATGGTACTTCTGCCCTTTGTCTTTCCAGCTCACGCTGGTAACATAGAACATCTCTTCCCTCAACGTATCGCTTGACTGGCCAACACTACGCCGCACCGATTGTGGACCTGCTGTCTGGACTGCGCGTACGCCATCTCCACGGCCATGAATCCAAAAAGGCTTCTTCGATATTCCGTGGAGCTTGAAAGGTGCAGTGTGCTCGAAGAGCATAATATATGGCTCGTAGACGGCATGGAAGTTGAAAAAGCTTTTGTGTTGGAAAATAATAAAGACGAAAGTGTTCGAATCATCGGGTGTGCATAACGGGTCATGGCGCTTGCACAGTGTAACCAACAGCGAATTGGTCGCCTGGTGTATTGACTCAAGCTCAGGACCAATTTCGGGCATATATTTTGCCATACATGCCTCATCATGCGCAGCTGTGATTGGTGCTAGATCTGGCCCGACAGCACCGTTCGTCTCGACCGTGGCGAAGACTCGGTTAGGAACCACATCATAATGAAGATATGCCTGGTCATTCTGATCGAAGAACAGGAACCAATTCTTTTCCATGATTCCCCACGGCGGCGGTCTCTGAAGCTCCGTTGCAAGAAAGAAATCGTTCTCGTCGAATGTCTCGTATCCCCATTCCACCAGGGTTCGGAAGTCTTGGACCCATTGCCCGAAGCAGGCGAACGCTGAATTAGAGCCGTATATGGTGTATGGTATCCGTGGACCGTAGAACACGCGAGCGTCATGAGGTCCCCTGTTCAGGTTCAGGAACTCCAGGTCACCCGTGCATTTGTCTCCGAAGGTAGGTGCTATTGGCAACGCAACCGCATGATTGACACACCGCAATGTATCGTTATCGAACTTGGCGTTGCATGCAAGCTCAGCGAATTGATAGCTCTCGGGGAGCAATTGTGCCACCACGATCCAGGTGTCCTCGAGAACAGGATGAGGGATCATGTTTGGATTTATGGCTTTTTGATCACCGAAGTCGATCATGAAGAATTTCTGGTCCGCTGTTGAGACTGAATATACCACATTGTGTGTTCGTGACGAAGCTCCGCGAAACATCGAACTGATGAGACTTCGATGGTACTGAATCGTGTCGACGCCATTGTGGTATATGGTCCATAAAAGGAATAGTAGTAGAGAGACTGGTACAAAGATATATGCTGGACGCTTCACATTGACAACGAGCATGGTTGTTGAGTCTCAAGAGCTTTCAACCATGACGGCACGAGGGCAGCAAAGGCGTAAGGATGGCAGCATCTACCAACTTTCTATACGGCCACTTTCCACGGTGAGGCAGGTACTATACAGCTGGGTCCGGTAACCGCGACTGGTAATAACACGGTAACTGAACCAAGAACCTGGCCAACGGTGGCGTGTGCCGATCCCAATGTACAATGCACATGTTGTGGTCGAATGTTACCATGTCGCTGTAAACGGGCAACTACTCGGACTAGAGAGCAAGTCTAGATTGGAATGTCGGGGAAAGGTCTGAGCTTCCTGGAGGATGGAGCATTGGTGGGCTCGCACGCGCCGCAAGCCGAGGTCTAACAGGCCATGCTACCAGTGGTTTTACTATTACGGTACATGGAGAATTGTGGAGCTCGAAGTTGGATGCTCATTAATTATGTACCTAATTGTAATGCTCTGAGGCTGTTTCATTACCGTAACATCTGGTAAGAGTTCGTACGTGAGGTAATGAAGCAGTACAGACGCGACAATGACCTTTTGCTCATGGCAACAGTGGTTCTTCATGCTGCCGAAAACAGGACTCATAATTATTTCGTAGATGCTGTACTCTAATCTCACTACCTGCGCAAAAAAGCCTCAAGACTTTTCGGCGCTGTCTAATGTCTTCCGATAGAGCCATTGTGAAAACTTGACACTAGGCTCGTCAAATAATTTCGTCGCTATCTCTGCCATCCAGAGTGTTGTTGGAAAGATCAAGAGATGTGGCACCAAGAAATTGAGTTCCAAACCAAGAGGTCCAAAGCTAGGTATTGGCATCATGTTCATCCATCCAGCAGCTGTTGCCCCGTGTGACTCCCTTATACATCCTGCTGCAGCGTACAGCCTGTCAGCTACAGTCCATATCAGAGGACCGTGGACGAGGTAAAACGCAAAAGAGATCCGACCGAGATACTGATTGAAGCGCAACTCGAAAAAGCGTTTTAGCACCGGGATGCGGGGAACAGAGGACACTGTCATGCTCGCGGCACAAAACAGGTAGAACCATTTGTAGTCCCACATGGCTTGCGGTTTCAAGTAGGATAGATAGTACCATCCTGGCGAGGCTCTCAGGATCTGCATGTCGGCATCGGATGCAGGACATCCTCCGAGGTACATGCCAGCTGCGAAAAGAGTGTAAAAGATTGGCTTTTTGAAGCGAGCCAGCTTTGCAAAAGGTGCTGGCAGATTGTTGTCTGCCGCCAGTAAGTCGAGGTCGCACTGCAGCATGCCCATCATGAACATAGCACAATACCAGCCATCAACGACGTATAGAAAGTACCAAATCAGTACCATCATACACACTAAGCGTGCATTGCGGCGTGCTCTAGACAATGCTAGCAAGGTCGTATAGATAACAATGGAGCCCTTGAATTCGGTCGGGAGAGACCAGACGTGAAAGCTGTACCGAAACGTCGGATCACCGTGATATATGAAGCTGTAGTTCTTGAAGGCCAGGTACCAGCTCCAGATCTCCGCTCGAAGAGATCCTTCTTGTTCGGCATCGACCCGCACTCCAAGTACATGCCAAGAAGCCATGTACAAGAATGTCACAGCAATGACCGGAAGGAAGAGTCGCAGCCACCTTCTGAAAAGGGCCGACGCAAGATTGTCTCCAAGCTTGAGATGGTCTCCAGCATGAATGTATTGGAGTGGTTTGGCTGCGAGGACGTAGCCAGATATGACGAAGAAAACCGATACTGCGAAATGGCCTCCGGCGAAGAACGTCCGTACTCCTGGAAAGACACAGAAGTAGTATTGTTGCTCATAACCAAAGACATTCTCGAAGATCTTCTCGGGGTTGAGGGAGTCATGTGCCCATAACTCGTGGTGGCCAATATACACGAGCAAAGCGGCGAACCCTCTGAGGCCGTCAAGGTACGCAGTAGCCCTCAACGAGCGCTGTGGACGGCTTCCTGACGATCTGGCGAAGATAGAAGGGCGCATGACGTTCAAGGCCCATCTCCCAGTGCGGCCAGCGAGATACTGGTCCTGTTTATCCTTCACGCCTTGCCAGTATTCTTGGCCAAGAAGACCTTCTGGATTGCCCATTATGGTCGACTCTCAAGGTGTCAACGAGCTCGAACGCTGCGTCCAGAGTACAACTAAGATATGTCGTAGTGACTTGATGTACAGGAGCTGTGTGTATCGAAGTGCCTTGCCTACAGAATTGTTACTCAACTTCTAGTCAGAAAGGTGCTTCCGGCGTAGAGGCCCGTCACAACAATACACGGCTAAACAGAGCTTGTATTGGCTTGTACAGTTCAGAGCAGCAAGCGGTGATTTGACCGCGAGGTCGAGGCCCACCTGAGCTCGCGAGAAGTGGCATGAACCTAGGCATCCTGCTTGTCGTGATCCACTGATGCCGGTGTGCTTAGCTTGCGCTGATCTACTCCCAGAGAGCAAACCTGGCGCAGGTTAGTCGCGAACTCAATAATCCTTGTCTCAGCGTAGTTGCGCCTAAGATAACTCGATTGAAAACAGTGCAATACACGATCGAGACTAGCATAACCCAATACTGTAAGTGGCTTGGCAGGTGTGGAGCTCTAACTACCGAGGCTTTTCAAGCTTCCAAAGCTTTCGCTAACAGTCAGTCCACTGAATAACGAATGAATGTCACAGGAAAGGACTCCAGCACAGGCTTAGATATCAAGGCCTGCCGACAAGCTCTGGAGATACGCTGTAACACCAAACACAGCTGTCAACGAATTATCATCCGAGATAGACGCTCACGCAACTTGCTCTAAGCCGGGCGTGGGTGCAGGGGATTCCCACGGAACTCACATGTCAAGCTGCATGACCCTGCGAGGTACCAAGCAAGTGGCGCGAATCATCAAGGCCGCTTATCATCGCGGAGCTTTGTTCAAAAGGATCGTAAGCCTAGGCTTAAGGTTTCGCGGAGTCCATGCATCTCGCCACAAAGCTGGCACCCATAAGGTTTCTGGGGTAGCTCAGGGCTTCATTGTTACCTCTGGTGGATGCAACGTTCCGGCCAACCTTGATAGTAACCACCCCGATGTCTGGATACCGGCATGATCAGGCACGAAGATTCGGCATCCCGCTGGACAACGACTCCACTCTGGGGGACTCCGTTATCAGCCAGACTGGTGATACCCCCAATGTGGGTTTAGCGGCTGCTCTCAACCAGCGTCTAAGGGCTCCCAATCATGCTATGTACTCGGAAGTATAGCGGACACGGCCTTGGTGACTAGGCCGATCTATTGATCCCAGTCTGGCGGGCCCGGGCAGTGATGGAAAACTTGCAAGACATCGCTGATCACAACTGATCGGTCGGCAAGACAAGTTCACGTCAGACAGCTTCATATCAAGCAATCGAACGTCCATATTTGAAGTACTTGCCTCTGCCATCACAGAATTGCTCACTAATATGAGCACGACATATTTAATTCACTCAATACCTTGAGCTCGACTGGCGGCGCGGTTGCTGCCGCTCGATGTCAACGAGATGCACCCATCGCTTGCAACAGCCACGAAATGGACGGCCTTCTTACCACGGCAAGTCCAAAGGACGATGGCTCCTCTAGCTGGCATCATCATGCTAGTAATGTGCTTCACCTCCAACTTCGGCCCCTTCGATACGGCCAGCGCGGAGCAATACCACTGGTCGAACCATCAACCAGAAAAATTTCCACGAAGGATATGGCAGAGCTGGAAAGTCAACCCATATGCCTTTGACGATCGCGATCATATGGTGGCCCAAACATGGCCACAGAAGAACCCATCCTTCAGATATGAAGTGTTGACAGATTACAACGATTTGTACTACGTCGAAAGCCATTTCGGACCCGCAGGCCTGAACAGACCTGACATCGTCCACACTTATCGGTCTTTGACCGCAAAGATCATCAAAGCTGATCTACTGCGTTATCTGATCATGTACGTGGAAGGCGGAGTGTACGCCGACATCGACGTTGAGGCGCTAAGACCTGTCGAACGGTTCATACCATCGCGCTTTGATGAGAAGGATATTGATATGGTTATCGGTATCGAGATAGATCAGCCTGAGTTCAAGGACCATGCCATCCTCGGACCAAAGTCGATGAGCTTCTGCCAGTGGACCTTCATGAGCAAACCAAGAGTACCAGTCATGATGCACTTGTCGACCACATAATAGAATGGATCAATGACGTTGCGAGGCAGCAGGGCGTGTCAATCTCAGAGGTGAAGCTCGACTTCGATGCTGTACTCAGTGGCACAGGGCCCTCCGCATTCACTCGCGCAATTCTCAAATACATGTCCCAACAAGTTGGACATGAGGTGCAGTGGGATCTCTTCCACTCTATGGACGAGTCAAGAGTCGTTGGTGGAGTCCTTGTCCTTACAGTGGAGGCATTCGCTGCTGGTCAGGGTCATTCAGACTCTGGCAACCACAATGCAAAGCAAGCACTTGTCAAGCACCATTACCATGCCTCGAAATGGCCAACGAACCACCCTCGCTACAAGCACCCCGTGTACGGTGAGGTGGAATCATGCAACTGGGTCGCGGAGTGTGTGCAAGCTTGGGATGAGAACAAGGCAGCATTTGATTTGCTTCCTGTGGAAGAGCAGCAGCGGCAGGTAGACGCCAGGGTGGCCGCCGACGCTGCGCAAGACATGTTCACGGTGCAAGGAGGGTCTGATCTACTAGGTCTGCCTATGTCTCCAGGAGAGCCCGGGATAGGATATACCCCTCCAGAGGGGCTTCAGATATTATGATAGAGGTTGTGTACAGACGGTTTGACGATGTGCTTGGTCACCATACAGCATATTCAGCAGCTACTATAGCAAATACACATTTTGTTTTGTTGTCAAGCAGAGAGATTGTTTGTGAACCGTGACTACGGGTGTTGACCTCTTCGGAGCTAGTAGACGTGCTGCAATTCTTCGGCCAGCTCTCGGAGAAGCTCTGTTTCAGAAGCAGCAAGTCTGGATGTCGAACTGGTACCTGACCAGACCATCGGTGCTTGCAATGCACACTCGGGTCCGCGAATATTTCTCCATCTAGTGTCGTAAGAGGCTTGTGGAGATATGCACCGCATTGCCCAAAGCGGTCATCAATCGTGTGGTAGTACTTCTCGTGCCAAGGAGCCTCGGTAACTATCGAGCAGGAGGAGTACTAGTCATGTCACGACATGTGCTTCGAGCAGATAGAGTTCAACCTCCCCACGAAATGCAGGGTTTTGTTCGGAACGTTACCGGATCAGGGTTCGCGCTTCCAAGTCGAGTCTTCCACCTCCTCCATGGGGATAGAAAGTGCGGAGACAAAGACCACTTGCGGATGATGGCTAGAACATGGGTCTGCACCCTTCTGGCTTCAGGCGCCTCAGATATGCGCACCGCTAAGACGCGAGGAAGATGGCCGAACCTCTTGTCGGGTCACCTGGATGAAGCATAATTCCTCGGCGATCATCTTTAGATATGTTCCATGACACAGTGAGATAACACCCTTGTGCTGCAACTTGTTACGACCACACTCGACTTCGGTCTTTGGTTCTACCAGGTCGTCGACGCAGCACTCAAGCATGGCTCACGAGAAGGCAGAGGCCATTCACCACGACCCCGAAGGACGCAGCGACTGGAGCAAGTCTCCGAAGAGCCATCGAGTAGGACATGTATGTAGCAAGTTCTGGTGGCTTTTCTTCCTACTCTTCATCATCATAGTCCTCGCTGTCGTGTTGCCGATGTGAGTAACAGTCAGGACAATCACGGCATGACAACACTAACCTCGACACCCAGCATCTATGTCGCCTACCCAAAGATCGCACGAAGAGCCTTCGACGACTCTTCGCTACAATTCACGTCGATGACCATTGAGAATCCGACCCCAGACAGTGTCGAGATGGGATTCAACCAAGTTTACTACAGCAACAGGAGTACCCAGCCGACGCTCTACCCTTACAATGCGTCGTTCTATCTGCTCGACAGTGGGAACAACCCCTCCTTCGCCTCGATACGAACCTCGAAGTTACTGAAGGTATCGAACGACACCGATACGGAGGTACCACCGCAACGCGTCGACATCATCCACATGGACGAATTCACTCGCTACTTAATACTTGCGCTTGGCAGCGAGAGTTACACCATCGGCCTGCGTGGTCACGGTGCTGTTAGCACAGGCTCAATGCCAAAGACGAGTGTGCAGTACGACCAAAACATCACCATGACGGGTATGTTCAATCTTCGCGAACTATCACAGAACTCTCAATACTAACGTCTACAACCAGGTTTTGACGGCCTCAAGAATCTCGGGATCCTGTCCTGGGGTATTCTGAACGAGACCGAAGCGAATGGGGTAAACACAGTCGGCACAGCTGCAATCGTCAACCCAACTATTATGACGCTAGGCATGGGCAACGTTTATTTCGCACTGTCTGTCAATGGCACCGATGTAGGTGTAGCTATCTTCGAAGACCTGGTCGTGATACCAGGGTATCAAGAAGTCGGGATACGGGCGGTGATGTATGAGGAGGTTGTGAACAATATCGTGCTTGCACAGGGAAGTTCTACTCTGCCAGTCGACTTCGTCGGCGTCAACAGCACGGTTGACGGGCAGCAAATACCATACTACACGACTATGGTGCAACAGATCAGGTTGCAAAACAACCTCGACCTGACACGGGTAGCGGAGAGCGACGAATTGGTCGCTAAACGGTCGTTGCTGGAGTGGGATTTGCGGTAGGAGTGGGGGCAGCCACAGCGCCCAGCGCGACAGAAAAGCGCAGAACGTTGCCGTCGTTACTAGTGTCAATCATAATGCTGCCAGTCCCAATATTGCTGCAACTGCTTCCGACTCATCGACGCGAACAAGATTGGCGTCTTGATCTTGTCAAGCCTCGGCCGTGCGCGAATTGCATCGTGCCCAGCTTATTCGTCGTGGGAGTGTAGGACTTGGGGACCATTCAAAGCTCAGTAGCACCGTCGCATTGAAGCGTAGCTCTAATAGACAACGCGCTAATGCAGCTAGATTGTGTTAGCTCGAGACAAACTTCGACGAGGTACGCGGTGCCACCTGCTGGGTACGCTCTGATGCTTGGCGTAGTGGATCAATGATGATCCTCGCTTCTGCACTTAGTGGCCTCGAACTCCGCACGATCGCCTGTGGATACAGCTTTTGGCGGGGGAGTGTGCATTCCGATCGAGCCACCTAGATACGGGGCTTTGGGCTGCAGTCTTGTTTCAACGAATAAGAATTGGAATCAATGGCGGGCATCTTGTCCGAGCCGAGGAACGTGTTCGCGATGCGCCTCACGCATTTGACTCTTGTCTGATGTGAGTGGCTGAATTTAGATGTTGAAGACCGTCACTATGTCAAGCACATTGGCGCGCACCACTTTCTTGCCACAATGAATTTCGTTAGCGCCAACATGTTTGCTACCGGTTTGAGAGACATCACAGGTGACATGCAACGGCGAGGCCGAGGACTAGAAGCTTTGCAACCTCAAACAGTCGTACGTGGATATTGAGATTCATGCATTGACTATGAGGTGCTCTTCTCGAGTCGGCATTTGTCGCTTCGTAGTGGTGGGATGACTGCCGCAAGCATCACATGAGCCAATTTCTGCGCCGAGGTCGTGGAAAGATAGTTGAGCATCAGTGAAGTGGTTGGTGATTGGGTTATCTCGGGCTCATGTTTGAGACAAGCGGCCCGAGGCACAGAAGTCGTGCCACATAGAGCAAACAGCGAAAACCCAGTGGCTTCGGTGCTCAGGCCATTTCGGGCATGGCGTGGTGACTATGCGCCATGATGGCAGCTTAGACCCTTATGGACACTTCGGCTCGAGTCGCAAGACAACATAATCCACGGTTCCAGAAGCGCGGTTGAGAGGGGTGTAAATGCATACAGTGTGGACTCGATATGGCTTGAGTCACATTGCAAGTGACATCTCGCGGGATGGCACTGAAATGTGTCGATCTCTACCAACAACTACCTCGTGGTAACGGTTGTAATGATTGTCGTCATTTGAACTCCTTTGTAATGGTCAATACGGACCCGTCTAGTTGACCTGGGTTATCACAATTACTTACTATTCTGATGGCTTGGATGACATTCGGGTGATTCGTGTAGGTCACCGTCAAGGTTTTGCCGGAAGGGTCGAAATATTGATGAGGTACTGCAGCATAGATATTGCCGCCTTCTTGGACAGGCGTTGGCTTGTACACTGTCTGTGGCTCTGACCACGGCCCTTCTGGTGCAGAAGCCGTTTTAAGCTGCTGACTGTCAATATCAGATATCTCTGCGCGAAGGTCGACACTTACCAAGACCTGGCACGACCAGAAATTGTCACAGTAGATGAACAGAAAGCGTTGGTGGTAATTCGACCAAACTATCTGGCCCTGATTGATCTGCCAGAAGACGCTTTCCTTCTCACCAAGGCTGTGTCGCTCGAGTCTCTCATGTTGCCAGGACTCTCCATTCCAATATTCGTACGAGTTCAGGTTAGTCGCATCACCCTGCTTCACTCTAGCGAGGTAGACGAAAGGACTATCCTTAGCGTGACCGTATGCGTAAACATAACCGCCGGCCTTCAGAGCGCAGACGTCTCCATACCAGGGTTCTGTTTCTCCATCCCACCAGTACTTGCAGAGTCGTTCAGCTTTGGGGACTGGGTAGGCACCAGTAGTGTCGATGGAAATCTCAGCAACTCCAGCGCCAAGCAGATGGTCTTTGAAGTCAGGTCGATGGTTCAGAAGGAAGTACAAGATGCCTCCCGATTGTCAGTGTCAAGCAACAAGTTTGTACCAACTGACTTACCTCTGTCATGACTCGTTTCGACAACGTTGGTAATGCCCAATGCGTACTTGCTTGGGTCTTCACCATATTCTTCACTAGGTTTCAGCAGGCAGTGAGGGTAGCCGCGATCGTCTAACAAGGCGTCGAATACCTGTGTTGCATCGTCGCAGGCGATGGCAGAAGAGTTGCAAGTCATGCCTCGAAACTCGTCACTGCCGTGAGAGTCGGTGAACATTGTATCGCCATATGTTAGCAAGATGTAGCGTCCCAGTTTCCCTTGAAAGCCGAGGTCTCGTTTAACGAGCGTAGACACGCTCGAAACATTGCCTAACTCGACGACATTCTGTATGTTGATGTCGCGCGCTGCGGGGGCGCCTGCATCGACAGCGCCCTCACCACTGTCATGGTCGCGAACCAAAATGAGATTCTTGGGTACAGGAGGCCCGTTGTGACGGCTCTCAGAAGTGTGGGAGTCGCCTCCAAAATGCTTCTTGAACTTCGAAGTAAATTTGTCCATAGTCGGTGACAGTACGATCAGCAAGGAGAGAGAAGGAAGAATGATGTAGTTAGGAGTTCATGCTAAAGATCAGGAAAGTAGCGAGGCTGTACGAGGCTTTGTCTGACATCAAGAGAGGCCGATTCCAGAATTGTCAGTGAAGGTAGGATCTTACAGCAAGCTAGCGCATGTGATACTAAATGATTAGTGCTTTTTGAATACCAGTGAGGATGCAGAGTAGATCATGGTGCATCTTGACTGAAAGGTGGTACTTTCATCAAAGACAGCCGCATTAGACATAGCTTCGGTCAATCTCATTCGTTACAGTTGTTGGGGTAGATACTCGCATTGAAGCCATCGTGTACACCGTCAGTCTGACGGGCAGAACAGGCGGCGAGATCAGAAGTCTCTTGACACTCTGCTCCAACGCCAGCACCGAGACTTTTCGAAACCCTCCTCAAGCAAATCAACGACTCTGAGACAGCGCGTTGATAGGTTCCATTAGCAAAGGATAACTTGTACATTCACGCAGGAGACAAGAAATTTGAGCTTGGCTGTTTTGGGCTAGAGTGCTAAGCTCACGCGAGGCTGAATGTTCTAGACAAGGCTACGAGCACGACGTCGGCGACGCGCTTTAGGACGTGATTATACGTGCCTGCTAAGAGAGTACTGGTAACAATGATGTGTCAAGGCACTAGAAACTGCTATGCCCGGTGACAGCTTTCGTACGGGATAAAAAGTGAGACAAGCTTGTCTTAGATCCAGGCTTCGACACCTTTTGCTGTTCAACACGCGCGAGCCTAACAAAGGCCCTCAAAAATGTCCTATTACTTTGTGATCGTCTCGCCTACAGATACGCCCATATTTGAGTATACCTTCGGAACGTCCAAAGCAGGAGGTAATGGCCAGGCACATTTTCGCAATGGCGAATCGTCACGGTATATGAACCAATTCATTGTCCATGCAGCAATCGACATGGTTGAGGAAGTTCAATGGCTCAGTCCGAACATGTGGCTCAAGGTGATTGACCACTATGCTCCGACCAACTCCCACATAAGCTGTTTCATGACAGGGACGAATGTGCGTTTCATGCTCCTGCACCAGCCTGGCGGTCCGGCAGCTGCAGCGGGAAACAGGACCTCGACACTATCGTCAAGCTCAATAGCGCAAAACCCGACAAGTCCGCAAACGGAGGAAGCTATCCGACAATTCATGACGGAGGTCTACGAGATTTGGGTGAAGACGATGATGAACCCTTTCTACAGGATTGGCGATGAGATCAAGAGTCCTGCTTTTCGAACTAGAGTTGCAGCATCTGGCAGGAAGTGGCTTTAAACACCAGATTGAATTCCAGCAGATCGGGTTTTCTACGAGACAGCCTAACAGGTCAGCAATATGGCACAACACGTTTGACGTGGAAAACGGGCCAGGTAGATGTGATTCACCTCAGCGGCTTCGAGATGACCCCCTGCATCAAGGCTAGCAGCGATGAAGCCACGGAGCAGACACTGCGAACTATTCTGGGGCCAAAGGAATCGGCTGGGTGGCCTTTAACCATCAACGAGCAACACAATGTGGCAATAGATGTACCAAGAGTGCCAGAAACGCCCGAAAGAGACCGTGCAAGTTGCAGATTAGCGATCAGATCATTGAGATCACGTTCTTAACAGCAATGATTCAGTTCGCAGAGTGGCCAACTTGGGCTCATGTGGCATTGATCGTGCCTCTAATCATGAGCTATGTGCCTGTCTATTTCACGTGTGTCCTTATCAGCCAGTGCGTCACGGACTGGAAAGCCAAAGCCTCACAAAGACGCAGGAAGCCAGATGGGAACGTCATGGACCAGGGCTGATATGTGCCGTACAACACCATGGGTCGCAGTACACAAACGAGAGAAGTGACTTTGTCGTCAAGTGTGCGTGGCTGGTCAGCTGCATCACCGCATAGTCGCATGGCAACGGAAAGCTTAAGCAACGGTGGCTAAGAGTTATAATCTGTCGTTCTCTGCAATCTGTACAAGAACAGCTTCCTGTCATTTACCGCATCCTTCATTGCAGAATGGCGAGCGCAGTTCTATCAGTTATCCCTGTCACATATGTGACGGAGATGGTCACCGTTGACATTTGTGCACATACACCTACATCTACATCACAATCTCGAGACCTGCTCACCACGGCTGTGTCCTCACAAACCTCCCACCCCGACCCACCAACGTTGTCCACGCAAGTCGAGCTTTCTGCAGACCAGTCATCCTCCAGTTCGCGATCGTTAACATCGGTAGCATCAGTTGCCTCGCCCGCGTCATCCTCGACACCTTCTGACAATGGTGCAATCCTCACAACACCCTCACCTTCGAGCCGTTCTCAAACTCAGACGACTGATCAATGGTCCACAGTTACCTCAACATCTTCCACCACTTTTTCAGAAGTATTGACGACGTCGCGAGCCTCCAGCTCTAAACCCTCAACAGCGCCGACCTCGATTGGTCCGTCCACTCCGACACACCAACCCGACCAGGCTGAACCTCCGGTGCCCATCACAAGCACGCCTATACTTTCCACGACAGAGCCTTCTATCCCGTCGGAAAGCTGTCCATCCACGTCTGGCGGATACTGCATCCTAGTAGACGTGACCGAATCGGTGATCACAGCCATTGCGACTGTCACGCCTACACTTCCCACGACCGAACCCGCCATCCCGTCAGAAAGCTGCCCGTCCACGTCTGGCAGATACTGCATCCTCGTAGATGTGACTGAATCGGTGATCACCGTCATTGCGCCTACCACGCCTACACCCACACCTTCAGCACTACCCACAATGATCACCTACATCAGAGGCCCACACGCAACCACAATCGCACCAAGATCCGTCGCAAGCCCGTCTACAGAAGTCCTCCCCCCTCCTACCCCACTACTCCCTCCAACCACCTCAAGCTCTCCCTCTGGCCCCAGTCCAGCAGGGAACGGACCACGCGAGAAGGCAGTGGCGGCGGCCAGCAGCACCAAAGGCCCGCGAACCGCAGACAGCGAACACAACCTCGCTCGCGCCCCGACAGCGCCATACTTCTTCATCCCTCTACTCATCGTCGCGGTTGTCTGTTCATGCATGCTCGAGAGGAGGATCAGAGGTGGGGTCACGGGACACGTTGCCATGGAGGGACAGAGACGGAGCGCACGCCGGCTGTGAGTGAGGGTGAGCACAACAGAGGATCGAACCCCCTGTTTCGGCCTCGGGGGAAAGCTGAGCTGGTCTAAGAATGGGCCGCTGGACGCAAGTTGGCGATACTAGGCATGGGTATTCGAATTGGCTGTTGGAGACTGGCATGATCTTACCGTTGCGGCTGATATCTCTGCTTGCTCTAGCGTACGTGCACGACAACGTGCGCATGACGGGCATGGACACGAGACGACCATGTGGAGTGACCGTGATATCGTGCTCGCAAGGACTCGGGCTGTCAGCAAGTGTATACTAGCATAGCATGTTCATTGGGGCTTCTACGTAGTATCAGATACGAAGGAAGGTACTGCACGTTATCCATGTTGAGGCCGGGTGATGTTCCAAGTACGTACTGGGGAAGTGATTACGAGTTGACTTCAACGGGATGGACCAATTCCTCGTACAATAGAACAAGAACATGTGCATGCAAAGGGTATCTTGTAATTACTATAATGCTAAGAAGCCGTCTGTAAGCTAGCAAGCTGCAACCCGAACCAGACGGATCATGGGTGGGCGACATCAATGATCACTGGTATGACTAGTACCTCCTAGATTCCAACTCATTCTGCCTAGGGGCCGAGTAGTAGGACCCCGACCGGGCAACACCGGAGTCTTGCTGAGGCACACCGAGGCCAGCGTCTTGTCCTCGAGGCGAGACGACCGAGCCAGACTGGCGGCCGCTGTGCTCTGACGCAGCGGCAGTGTCCAGGTCGCCCATCATCTGGCCTTGGTCCCGGCCTCCGGTGGGACTGGTAGGCGATGCTAACAAGCTCTGTACATTGCCAGTGCAGACGGCCTCGATGATTCGATGCCACTGCTGAGCGTCACTAGGAGTGTGGGCTATGTAGGTGTACTCGGATGACATGTGCATCTTGGAGGTGAGCTTGCTTCCGGCGGTGTTCTTTCCCTTGACGGTGAAGACGGAGCCGTCGATAGCACCGATCACACAGTCAGGCAAGTAGAGGGAAGACTCAGGGGCTGGATCGGTGCGGAAGTTGTCGTTGTCCTTGTACTCGTGCAGGTAGCCTGCTGGAGTGACTGCATAGTAGTTTGCTTTGTTGCCGCCGAGACCGAGCTTGGACTTCCGCTCGAGGCTGCCTTCGATGAGGGGTTTCGTGGCACGGTGGCCCTGGTTAGGGAATGCCACTTGGTCGATGGAGCGTGGTGGGGCATTGGGGGAGATCATGACATGGCCGCTCCGCTTCATGAAGCCGTTCCACTCGAAATTGGGGTCGACGGCGTTCGCTGTCTTGGCCATATCGCCGTACATGGCCTTGGATCGGTCAGCCTGGCCGGCCATGTAGGCGTTGAAGGAGTTGAAGAAGTTGTGAAGAGTCTCAATGACGTGGTTCTCAAACTGCTGGAAGTTGTTCTGGATGTTGATGAGGTCTGAGCGGTGGGTGTTCTCCTCCATGAGTTGCTTGTTGAGGCTGTGCCAGACACCTCGTTGGAGGACGTATGGATCGTTGGCAGCTGTAGTCTTGCCGCCGGCGGAGTCGAAGCTAGCGGTGTTCTGACCCAGCATCTCGATACGTTTCTGGGAATCGTTACGAGCGTGGTCGACGGTCTTGCTCTGTTTGCCGGCGCCATGGTCGACCTCCTTTTGCTTGGCTTTGATTTCCTTGTGTAGTCTTTCGAGCACAGGTAAGACGGTGTCGGAGAGATTCTTCGACGTCTCAGCTTGGAGCTGGCTCTGGGCTTGGGTGTTTGCTCGGAGGTTGTCGAAGAGGCCGGCAACACCACCGACTTCCTGGTTGAAGTGGTGGCCCTCCTTGAGCGGGTGGCTCAAGGTCTTCAGGATCTTGTCTGAATCCTTGCTCTGGGTGTGTGCGTCCTTGGCCACGGCTTTGACGTAGTCTTCGAGGTAGGCCGTCATGTGCTTCCATGCCTGCAGTCTTTCCTGGAGCAGGCCGAGAGTGCTCGATGGATCACCTTTTGGGCCCGCATCGTCGTCGGAGGTGTACCCCGTGGAGGCAGTGTTGGTGCGGTGGGGGAGTTCTCTGTGAGTAGCCATGATGTGCAGTCTGAAGTCTGGGTTGCTGTTCAATTCGAGGGGATGTGCGTGCGAGCGTGACGGGTTGCGTGGCCGATGTTATATCTTTGCAGGAAAGGCGCATGCCAGGACTGGCCAGGACTGGCCATGACGTCGTGTAAGCACAGATCGTTGCTTCGTCGATCTTTGATCCTTGTAAAACCTGACTTGAGAAGGTTCGAGCCACAGGTCTAGTCTTAATAGGGGTTAGCCTGCTAATAAGCCTTTGTCAATTTCGCCTGAGTCCAATGAATGATGCTGGTGGTGGCAGTGCTGCATGAGAAAGATTTGGCTTTGGGCGATCACCCGCATGCCTGAAGTTCTTTCTCGCTCTCTGCGATCAGGATGTTGACCGAGGCAGAGAACATCATGCTACGGGGGGTTGCGGTCGAGAAGCAAATGCTCTCATGGATCATGGTAGGAGTGCAACAAGTCAGCTCGAACCCCCCCCAAAAACAAAACAAGTCAACAGACAGAGTGGAGCTGACACGAATGAGCACACATAATTCATACATCCTATTCGTGCCACATTTACTCGTAAGTCGTCAAAACGTCTCGTCATCGTCATCCTCGCCCTGAAGTCCCTCCTTGACCCCGTCCAGCAGCGAACGTGACGGTGGCCGTGCTTCAGCAGTCGGTCTACCCGCGTTCTGCCGTCTATTCAGCGCGGACACCCTACTGCCCCCGCCCAAACTCGGCCTCTTCGATGAAGCACCCGGCGTGGGTATGGTTGTGCCCACATCACTGGTGCGCTTGGCGTACGAGCTCCTCCGTGGGGTTGGATTCGATGTGTCCATGCTGCTGTTCTCGAGTGCCTCATCCAACGCCCCGTCGTAGCTGACCCCGCGATTGCTTAAGCTGGAGTGTGGACGCACCCGGTCGGTGCTGGCATTGGGCGCGTAGCTGTTCCCCTGGGCCAGGCTGCGAAGCCCAGATATGCTTGCTCGGCTCGTCGGTCTGCTATGACCAGGTTGGTAATGGCTCATCGAAGGTCGGCTCGAGACTGCGCTGGCTCGACTCGATGGTCGTGGCGGTGCTGCCATGCTGGTTCGTGTTGGTGAGGCAGGCCGGCCGGCGAGCGACTGGCGGGTCGAATGCGGCCGTTGTAGGGAGGGTGTGCTTGGGGCGTCTTCCGAGTCGTGGCCACTCAGGATGCTGCCGGTGGGCCTCCTACGACCACTGCGCACGGTGACCGAGGCCGGGACACGGTGGCCGAGAGCCGAGCCCGTCCTCGGCGAGCCTCGTGGTGGTGTATCAGTTGGCGCCGGCAGTCTGGCTCTTGCCTTTTGTACCCGCTCTTCCAGATTCTGCATCTTCCCTCGCAGGTTACGCAGTTGAAGGATGGATGAGGACTTGGGAAGAGTGGCAGGGATGTTAGGCTGGCGTGCAGGCAGGGTGCCCTTGCCGAGGCTTGGTCGGGCAGCTGCACTCCCTTGCGGCCTGCCGGGCATGGCAACAGATGTGCTGCGCGTGTGACCGTTGACTCTTGCTGATCCTGCTGGCTGTCTGGGAGTGGCTCTTGTAGGTGCCATCGAAAGCCTCGACTTGGAAGGCTGTGGTGTGGCAGGTGGCTTGTCTGAGGCCGGCGGGGAGGGGGGTGTCGGAGTGTCGGACACGCTGGAGGCGGTGGTGGCCTTGGTGCGGGGGGTGTCGAAGGAGGGCGCCGAGGCGTCGGTTGTGGTGGGCGAGAGTTCGGAACGGGGCGAAGCGGCAACGACGTTGGGGCTGACGGTGAGAGACTTTCGCTTGGTGGCCAGGGCTCGTTCGGCCTTGTCCAGCTTCTTGCGCACAATCTCCGACTCGATCTTGAAGTCGGCCAAGTCGTCTTTGAGGCGTTGGGCTTCGATGCGCAGGGCCTCTCGTTCTTGTTCGCCTATCTTGACTTCCTCCTCCAGCATGACGGCTCGTTCAATGGCCTGATTGGCCTTGGACTCCATGTCCTCGAGGGAGACCTCGGTGGTGCGCTGCTTCCGTTCGTAGTCATCGTTGGCTACCTCGATGTCTCTCACGCGCTGGCGCAGGGTCAGGTTCTCCTGGCGCAGGGTCTTGATCTCCCGTTCCAGCGAGGCCTGAGCTGAGGCCGCCTCGCTCTTGGCTTGTTTGTGTTTCTCCTTCCACTCGTCGACCTGATAGCGCAGATCGTCGGCCTGCTGCTTGAGTTTGCGCTCCCGCTTCTCGGCTTGCTCGATGTCTCGCTCGAGTTCGGTTTCCAGATCCTTGCTGGATGCATGGAAGTCGGCGAGCTCGGCTTCGAGAAACTCGTACTGGGTTTTGTAGTACTTGAGCGATTCTTCGGGGGACGCGCCAGGAGCTGGCGATGAGGGCATCGATCTCTCCAAGTCGGGCATTACCATGGTGGGATGATCTCGCGTGGTTGTATTGCGTCCATGGACGGTGGATATTACTGCATCACTATGTCGTGTTCCTGGTGCGTGTTGTGGTGACGGCGTCGGGGTCGTGGTCGAATATTGTCGTCGCCGGCTCCTGGCGTCTACCTGCCTGTGTTAGTATTGTCGACTTGTCGTGGGCGCGAAGAGGCTCGTTCTCGTTTCGTGCAGTGGTGGTGTGTCATGGGCTCCTAAGGCGCATGATGCGCCTGTCAACAACGCTTCCAGGCATCGCCGCCCCCCAGCAACCCCCAAGGCGCCAAGCGAAACCTTAAGCTAAGATTAGATAGCGACTTTGCCCTGTTTGCACTAAATTTTCTCGCGTCGAGCAGGAGTGGCAGTGGCAGTGGCAGTGGCAGCAATGCTCCTCTCCAAGGTAAGTCGCATTGGGCAATTCAAGGACATCAGGCTCACTGTATCTGACAGAATCTCGTCGCCGGGTCTGGGCTACACTCTGCTGCCCCCCCATCATGAAACTCACCAACTCGGCCGTGCCAGTCTACACGGTCGCCGGCGCCTCCTCCTCTGGCAACATCCCCGACTGGGTCAAGAATCAAAAGCTGAAAAAGGGCCATGACTATGCCAACCACATCGAGTTGCTCCAGGACTTCGAGTTCGAAGAGGCCTCCCACTGCGTGCGCGTGTCGGACGACGGCGATTGGGTCATGAGCACGGGCACGTACAAGCCACAGATACACACCCACTACCTACCCAACCTGGCCCTCTCGTGGGCTCGCCACACCGACACCATCAACAAGACCTTTCTCTTCCTGAGTTCGGACTACAGCAAGAGCGTGCATCTGCAGGAAGATCGCAGCATCGAATTCCACACCCCTGGAGGATGCCATTACTCGTTAAGAATCCCCCGCTACGGCCGTGACTTGGTCTACGATCGCAGCAATACCGACTTGTATGTCCCCTCGGTCGGGGTGAATGCGAACGGCATGGGCCAGGTCTTCAGAATCAATCTCGAACTGGGCAGGTTTATGACCGAGTTTGACATCGATGTCGGCGGTGACGATATGACCAGTTCTGGTGGCGGTGCCCTGCAAGGTGGCATCGGCGTCGGAGGTGTGAACACGGGCGCCGTGGCCAAGGACAGTCACGGCTTGCTCGCCTTTGGAACCTCCTTGGGCACCGTTGAGTATTGGGATCCAAGAGTCAGGACGAGAGTGGCCACCCTGACTATGCCGACGCAATTCGGCACCAGGCCAGAGGTGACGGCCATGGATTTTCACCCTTCAGGAATCAGAAACGCCGTCGGAACCTCCACTGGCCTCATATACCTCTACGATCTGCGCTCGCCCGTGCCCACTCTGAAAAAGGACCAAGGTTACGACTATCCCATACACCATGTCCAGTTCCTCAATTCAAACGCCACCACTCGAGCAGCCCATTCCGAGCCGAAACTCCTCTCCGCTGACAAGCGCATACTGAAAATCTGGGAAGAAAGAGACGGCACCCCCTGGACCTCGGTCGAACCAGATGTCGACATCAACTGTGTGGCATGGTGTCCCGACTCCGGCATGATCCTCACCGCCAACGAAGGCAAACAACAGCACGCCTTCCTCATTCCTCAACTAGGCCCTGCGCCGAAATGGGCCGCTTTCCTCGACAACGTCGTCGAGGAAATGGCAGACGACCCCAACGATCCCAACGCCTACTCCTCCAGGAAATCAGGCGAAGTCTACGACAACTTCAAGTTCCTCACCCAACCACAACTCCGCACCCTCAACTTGGACCATCTCATTGGCAAGACGAACCTACTCAGACCATACATGCACGGCTACTTCGTCGCCCAGAAACTGTACGAAGAGGCCCGTCTAATCGCCAACCCCACATCCTACGAAGAAGAGCGTGCCAAGCGCGTCCAACAGAAGATCGACAAGGAACGAGAAAGCAGAATCCGGGGACAAAAGAAGGTGACTGCCAAGGTCAACAGGAAACTCGCCGAACGCATCCTCGAGAAGGAAGCGCAAAACGAGAGGAAACGAGCACAAAAAGTTATTGCCCAAGGCGGCGACGACAAAGCCGCCGCCGATGCCGCCGAGCAAGTCAAGACCGACGACAAGGGCCTGCTCGTCGACTCGCGTTTCGCCAAGATGTTCGAGCAGGACGACTTCGTGGTCGATGAGGCCTCGCGCGAGTTCCAGAGCATCAACCCTAGCACCAAGGTGGAGCCGCGGTCGAATTTGGATCACGAGCGTGGCTTAACAGCGGTGGAAGAAGACATGATCGATGAAGTGCCGGGTTCGTCTGATGGGGAAGACAGTTCAGGCGACGACTACGCCCATCGCAAAGTGGACGGGCGAGCAGACAGAATATCCACGGCCGATTACAAGCGGAGGCCAGACAAAAGGAAGAGCAAGCAGAAACCAGCAGGCATGTCCATGCAGGTCTCGTCGTCCAAAGCAGGACCTCGAGCCGGCGGGCGAACGCAGCAGGACCGCTCGTTCGGCGATCGCGCTGCCGGTTTCCAGCCCGGCGGTGGTCGTGAGAGACGGTCTGGCGGCGGCGGCGGCGGCGGCGTGGTCGGTGAGAGGACCATCACGTTTGACGCGGCGCCCAAGAAGAGCACCAGGCCCGATCTCGACAAGGGCCGCACGCAGCAGAGAGGCGGGGACCGGAGGAGTGCGTCGAAGAACCAGTTCAGAGGCATGTAAACATGTGAACTGGCCTCCAGCACGCCGTGTACCTTATCTAGCATGGCCGATGAGTAATGCTGTTTTATATGTAATTCGAGATACCCCACGAGCATTGCCATACCTATCTGAGTCTTCTAGAACCACATCTCCCTCTGCAGCCACACACATGTACGACCCAGATCCCCATACCCGCATACGAGGTGTCGTAAGACGCACCCCAAATCAAGTAAGCGTCCCATCAACGATCCTCCCGCCGAGCGACACGCAGTACTATTCGCCAGTCTGCACTTGACCCGCCCCGTCGGCAGCGAAACACTCGTTCGCACGTCTCAGCACCGCAACGCACCCGTTCAAGCTGACCGACTTGCTGGCTGGCAGGCAGGCTGGCATTTAATAGTTAGTAAGTTAGCGTGCCGGGCGCTCCCGCGGCCCGGCCCTGCTCTGACTCACATCCAAGGTAGGTATGTACAGTAAATACGTCTAGAGGTTTTGAGGGCTGGATGCGAGACTGAGTGAGGTAAGTAGCTAGGCATTTACAGTAATTACTCGCTGCCTGCGGGTCAACGAGGGCCAGAGCCGGGTGCGCGTGCGGACGTATACTGCGATACGCTGCGTTGCTGGTCGATGGGATTTTGGAGAAGGTGGTGGGTATTAGTACTAGGAAGGGTCTGTTGTGTTGGACTGGACTAGATCACCGGTGTCTAGATTGTGTATGTACATCTTCAAGCTGGGGGTCTATTCTGCCTCTCGCGCGCCCGACGGGGTCTTTCGTAGCCAGCCAGGCCGCCACAACCACCACCGGCACAGATTCTTCCGTCTATCTACCCATTCAACCATGTCCGCGCCGCAGCCAACCTCCCACCAACCCGGTCCGCCAAGAACGACAGAGACAATAACACTCAAACCGGTGACATCCAGCTCCGACGTCCCCGCGCTCGCCGATATTAACGAGAGGGCCTTAGACGGCGATCCTCTGAAACGCTGGATGGCGCTGTACATTGGCCGCACCGAGTGGGAGTCTACGGTCGACGCCGTGAGCGGGGCGCTGAGCGATCCGAGTTACCATGTTGTCAAGGCGGTCGTGTGCGATTCGGAGACGGACTCGGGAGCGGCCGGCGGTGGTGGGAAGGAGAGGATCGTGGGGTTTGTTCATTGGATGTGTGGGTATATCCACCTCGAGGGCGGGTATAACAGCGCACAGTGCAATTTGAAGAAGGACATTGAGCGGTTGGAGAGTGGAAGTAAGGGTGAGCGCGAGCGTGAGCGTGAGGATGTGAAAGATCCGTCGTCTGGCTTGGTGGAAGACCTTGCGAGGGAATCGTCGCGCCTTCGGCACGACACAGAGAGTAAAGAAGAAGATGGTGATGAGGAGGTCCGTGCTCGCCGACTAGAGAGAGGGGAAACGAAATACGTCGAGACCCGGAACCATTATATCGGCGCTGTTCGCGGTAAGAAGCACATGTTTGTGCGCCGGCTCATGGTTTTGCCTGAGTTCCAGGGGCGCGGTATTGGACGGCGATTGATGAAGGTTGTGACAGGCGAGGCGGATCGTCAGAAGATCGTGTGTTGGCTTTTTAGTCGGCCGGCGGGTGAGAGGATGTACGAGAGTCTGGGGTTCAGAGTTATCTCCGTGACTGACATGGATGAGCCTGAGGATGGCTTCGTTTGTCCCGCCTCGAAAGGGATGATGAGGTTGCCCCGACCCGTGATGTAGTAGAGCAAGTGGCGGCGAGTGCTCAGGCCACTTTCTTGAGGTGCTGCGTGCTCACTCCTCGGACGAAAGCATTGCTGAACTCTCGGTAGCCTTCGTATAGAACCCAGGCTGGGACGAAGACCCACAGCATGTTGAAGAACACCAGGTACAGCCAGAGGTATATGGGATCATCCCCTGCAAGCGACGAATTGCTAGACAGCCACTCTGGGGCGAACGTCATGAAGCCGCCGTACAATTCGCCGGTGCTCAACACAACGGCGACAAACCACATCCTGCCATCAAGCCGGGCTCGTAGCGTGAGGTCTGTGGCATTTGAGATTCTCGAGATCAAGTAGCAGATATAAGCGGCTGCTGGCCCGGCGCCAAATACCGTCAGGAGCTCAAGCGAAATGACGGTCACATCTGCACCTCCCCATCGACTGTCGGCCTTTGCGTATTCCTGCCATAGCCTGGCCATTGGAGCGGTCGAATAGTACGAGCCATAGTTTCTGTCGCTGTGACCGAGAAAGTGAGGCCCTTTGCTGCCGAGAGATGCTGGATGGGGATAATCGGAAGTGATGCTGACGGTTTCGTACGAGAAGAAGCAGTGGTAGAGGTAGGAGCCTTCAATAATGCTGTGAGTGAGGAAGTCGTAGGCACACCAGACGAAGACCCAGTAGTACTTCCTAGAGGTCGTCTTTGGGAGGACGAGACCTGCGACAATCTGGGCCGTTGGCATGAACGAAAAGGCAAGAGCCAAGGACAGGCCTGTGCCAAGGTCAAGGGTAAAAGGGGGAGGTGTCGCTGGAGGTGGCATACTCGCGATGTGTACCCGGATCGATCAGAAAGTAAGTGACTGTCTATAAGTGATTGTATGCTTGTTGGGGGAAGAGACAACTTCTGAAGCACTCGAGGAAGTTACTGAGAGCGTTCTCGCGTCTCCCTTTTAGCGCATCCAAAGGTTCTCGCGTGGCGCACTGCATGGACCTCACAACTATCTAAGCTTGCGTCGTAGCCTACAGGCTTGTACCAGTAAAGCCTGGCGATCGGAGCTTTGACTGCCGTACCGCAACACGCGACTGTGTTAGCTTCCGGGCACCTAGGTCACTTTTGGTCCGGAAGTGCGCAGTAGAAACTGCATCGCTGGACCTGGTTCGGAGACGTGGAGAAGAAGAGGAAGAAGAAGGCATGATCCACAACAAGTTAATCGTTTCGTGACAATAGTCATTGCTCAGCTAGCGTAGCGCGATCCACCGAGCACAAAATGTAATACCATGCTTGTCGCATGGCTTATCTCAGTCGTGCCCCATGTATATACTCTGCAACAGCTAGTAGTCCACATACTCAACCGTAAAGACCATCTATTCAACCGTAAACGTGGTCTTCACGCCCATAGCGGCCAATTCAACATCCAGATACCTTAACACCCCCGGCACATTAACCACAGTCGTATTCTCGCCCCCAACAAACTCTTTTCCTTCACCATCAGCCCAGACCCTCAACTTACTGTCCTCCCACCCTGCTTCCCTTGCACAGGTCCTACACCTCACAATCCCGCTCGGCTGCACACTCATGCCCACGCCCCCGACTGCTCTCTTCCCCGTGAACGCATTATATGGGTTCGGCACCATCTGCACTGACAAGAAACTGCCACAGTCCCGACAGATCCACGCGCGCTGCTTGTCGCTGCAATCCATCAGCCGGTCTTGCAGCAGGTACGCACAACCGTGCGCAATCAGCGAGTCGCGCTCCATTTCACCGACACGGATGCCGCCGCCCTTGGATCGGCCCTTGATCGGCTGGCCTGTTACAGCGTTTACAGGACCCGTGGTTCGGACCTGGAACTTATCGCTGACCATGTGGCGGAGCCGCTGGTAGTACACGACACCGAGATATATGTCGGCTGCGAATTCCTTGCCCGTGATGCCGCTGTACATCGGCTCGTTGCCGTAAAAGTTGTAGCCAGCGGTGCGCAATTGGTCGCCGAAGAAATCGCCGGCCGTGTGTGTCTCGTCAAAGGAGAAGGGCGTGCTGTCTTGTGCTAGACCGTGGAGAGCGCCGGCTTTTCCTGCGAGCGATTCGACGAACATGCCGATTGTCATGCGGGAGGGGAAGGCGTGAGGGTTGATGATGACATCGGGCTGGATGCCGGACTCGCTGAAGGGCATGGACTCGCTGGGCCAGAGCTGAGAGCAGACGCCCTTTTGGCCGTGGCGCGAGGAGAATTTGTCTCCGATGATGGGACGCCGAGGAATGCGGTATTTGATGGAGATGCATTGGAGGGGGGTGTCACCTGTTTCAGACCCTAAGAGGCGAATCTGGTCGATGTAGCCGCCTTCGCTGTCTTTGAATTTGAGGTAGTGCGTTTGGCCGTCCAGGTTGCGCAGGGAGTTGGTGGAGGGGTCGAACATGACGGTGTGGTATGCGGCGATTATACTGCCTTCTTGGACTTTGGCGCCGATCTTGGGGAGCCCGTCTTCTTCAATGTGGAGAAGAACGTCGCTGGGAACGTTGGTGTCGGTCTCTGCGAAGCCGAACATGCTCTTGATCTCGGTCTTGGATTTTGATGCTCGACCGCCTCCAGTGCCTGTCTTCTCAGCGAGATCGTAGAACTTCGTTTTGTAGATCACGCCGTCGCCGAAGCCTCGCTCGTGACTAGACTTGTTGATTATCATGGCGTCGTCCATGTCGTAGCCTGTGTAGGAGATGACGGCTACTACCGCATTCATGCCATTAGGGAAGTTGTCGAGGCCGTACTCGTTGTACAGTGGCGGCCGCACCACAGGCGTCTGACCTGTTTGCAACAGATAGGCTTTATTGTCTGCTCGCATCATCATGTTCGACGAAGGTGTGCCCATAGCCTGTTTCGACATCTGACACTGGTACATGTTTCTGGGCGATTGGTTAAAATCCGAAAAGGGGGTCATGTTGGCAAGTATTGACAGGATGTTCGTAGGCTTGTATTCAATATGTGTGGTGAGGTTTGGTATGATGTCTGTTTCTGTACACGCTATAGTCATGTACTGCTGTTCGAAAGGGCCAACGAAGTCGACTCTGTCAGCTGGTATGTATTTGACGGGTCTGATCATTCTGGCTGGACCGCTGAACATATATAGACCAGGGTAAAGGCCACCATTGGAGGTGGGCACAAAGCCGATTTCAAGTTCCTTAGGGATTCGCTTTTCGTCTCTAACCTTCCAATGGCGCAGGAGCTGAGCTGCTTCTTGTGCCTTTTTCACCGACATGTGACCCAGCACACGACCATCGAGCTGAATTGACAGACCGTCTTCGACTGATCTTGCCGGATGTTTGGTCATGCCGAGTCTCGATAGAGCTGCTTCAACGCCACTGGCATCAACATTGTGTGTCTGAACGACGCACTGATGCGATAAATGATTCAACAAACCACAAGGAGAACCATCAGGTGTATGAACAGGACACAAGAAACCCCAACTCTCCGGCAGCAGCTTGCGCACGGTCGTGGTCTTGAGCTGCGCAAAGAAGGCACCACGATGTATACACCTGAAGTGACTGATGAATCTGTAGAAGTTGATCTTCTCTGCCATGACAGTATAGCCGGACGTCTGTGACTGATCAAGACCGCTCTCGCTGACCAGGTTGCCGGTGGATAGAAAGTACTCGAGACGTTGAGCAATGTTCTCGTTGGTTTTACGCACGATCCTTGACAGGAAATCTCCTTCAAACTTGGTATCTGTAAAGCTCGGAGGACTTCTCGTCCGTGCCCATTCCCTCGCTTGATAGCCTATCGACAGCAGCCAGTTGTGGATGCTCTCCTTCAGAATCATGCCGTAAAGGAAGGGACCAAGGAGCACCTCCTGATTCGAGACGGCATCCGGGTTGTCTGGGGCACAGTCGCCTGCAGCAAGCGCGTATAACTTGCGTACAGAAAACAATATGAGCTGGAATTTGTCATGGTTTTGCGCCGGTGAGACGTTGATGTTGCCCAGATGTGGCAAGACCACCCTCCTCAGCAACTCGGCTCCAGTCTTCTCATCGGACATTGTGACGGGTGTTTGCAGTACCGGCCTGAACTTCTCTCCAATGTACTCTAGCGTTTGTTTCTTCGTTTTCAGACCATAGCCCTTGTTCGTACGCAAGAGGAGCTCGACACGATCCGAGACGAATGAACTTGGAGGGTCTGAGCTACTTGATGCTCCTATTATGCCCTGGGCGATCTCATGGTCATTCGTTTCGACCAGTGCCTTCAGCAACATGACGACGGGTAGCAGATACTCGCTCTTACGCCAGGAAAAGCGAAAGCTGACATTTCCATCGGTCAGATAGTGCAGGGTGTTGGTCACACTCGTCTGATCCGGCCTCACACTGCGTATTATTATGCCGAACTTGCTGTATGTAGCTCCCCTCTTCTCGAACGAAGGGCGCAAAGTAGCCATAGGATAGTTGCGTTTCGGGGTAATCAGCATCCGAATCAGTTTCTCATTCCCGTTGACGATGAAGTAGCCGCCTAGCTCTTCTGATTCTTCTTTGCGCCTCACCATCTCAGCTGGTGGGAGACCTTCCAGATGGCAGCGATTTGACCGCAGCATAATGGGTAGACTACCAATCTCTCTCACGGTCTCTTTCCACTCGTTTGCATTGACTCGGTACTGTAGTCTCGCACGGAGCTTGCCTCTATATGTCACGCCTCTCTCTCTGCACTCTGCAGGAAATATCTCTCGTGCCAGACTGTCCCTATTGGTCGAGGGGAGATATGACTTGTCAAGCATGACTTCTTTGACCTTGAGGTCGAGTCTATTCCTCGGCGTGCGAGGGTTGCGGTCTCTGGGGTCTCCATCGGTGACGGTGTGGGTGCCGATGTCTCTGAGGGCTTCATCTATAAGACCCTGCTCGAACAAGGCGTTGAAGGAGTCGACATGTGGCTTGATTGCAGCGTGAAGTAGAGGGAACGCCGTGTGATCGGCGGGGGTGTTTCTGAAGAGCTTCTGGCGGCGGGTGGTTTGGTATTCGACGTCCCACTTGGTGCTCGTTCGCGACGGCTTCGTCGAGGTGGTCGTGGTCGACATGGTGACGGTAGGGGTCGCGAAACTATTGGACAGAGTACTAAGAGGGTTGGAACATCACCGCTAGCTCTCACAACCACCGCGCCGACTGCATCACGATCAGCTGGTTCGAGGCTCGAGGCTCAAAAAGTTTTGGAGCCAGCCATGATGTTTGTCGTATTTGCACATCTTTCGCCGCAACTGACTGGAGCCGGCGCATGCAGTGCAGTGCACTTGTGTGGAGCAACTGACCACTGACGGCATCGTCAATAAAGGCAGCCTTGATTCGACGGCTTCTGGTTGCAGATACCAACTTCAGCTTGCTTTCACAGGGAGCAAGCCAACACTTCGGATCTGCTGCAATTGCTGTATCCAACATCGGGAATTGTCTACTACTGTCTCTCGTTCAACGCCTAAGAAGTACGAGCGCATACAGCTATAGGCGTCGTACGGTCCAATACACCATATAGAGTGCACGGAAAGCACAGGCAGCCATGGGCCTCTTCACCTGGCTATGGGACTGGCTCCTCTATCTCTTCTGGTCGACAGAGATGGACGTGACCATAGTAGGACTACAGAATGCCGGCAAGACCTCCTTAGTCAGGGTGCTAGCAGTACGCAACTCCATCTAATCAGTCCTAACAAACCATGCTCACAGGGACCTAGGGCCAGGAGTTCACAGTCGACAGCGTACCGACTGTCGCCTTCAACAAGAAAGAGGTCAAGAAAGGCCACGTCTCGATTCGCTGTTGGGATCTTGGCGGCCAGGTCAAGTTCCGCAGCATGTGGGAGCGCTACTGTCGCGATGTCAATGCTATCATCTTCGTCGTCGACGCCTCTGATCGTGATGCAATGTCTGTGGCAAAGGATGAGTTGTTCTCGTTGTTGCAGCATGACACGCTGAATACTATCCCCTTGCTGGTGCTGGCGAACAAATCCGATTTGAAGGAGAGGCTGAGCGTGGATGAGGTCATTGAAGCTCTGGATCTGAAGAAGATTGTTCACCGTGAAATCAGCTGTTATGGAGTGAGTGCCAAGGAGGAGACGAACCTCGAGGCTGTCCTACAGTGGCTTGTTGCGAGGAGTGGCAAGCATTAAGGCGTTAGGGTGTCACGGAATACATGTTTGATATGTTTCGACCATCAAAGTGTGTAGGCTCGGGCGCTCTGTCTTCGATGTGTGGCCACGAGTGATCTTGTCTCAGTTTACAGTGCGAAAACGTCGTCGTACAGTCGACGAGCTTCGAGTGTTTTGAGATGTCCTTGGTCAGCAATGCCGTCGATGGAATAAGCTTTAGGATGCGAGCAGGCGAGAAGCCCGGGACACAGAACGACAAGGCTTTCTAAGACACGGGGATCGCAGTACGCATCAGACCTGAACGCCGGACTTTCTCGAATATCTCGATTTCTTGCTTTAGCATATCTACAAGATACCTCCGAGCTTGAACAGGACTCCGTACCGCAAATGTCAGTCCTTCATGTACAAGCAAATTGCAGGCGTTGCAACGGTGATCCATGCGAGTCTTCCCAGTCCTGTGACCCTTGACGCCGCTCAGCGCCTATCACTGCCATCAACTCCGTGTGCGCCGATCCCTACTGCTAGGCCATTCCTATCGTCGATTGAAGGACCGCAGTGTTAGCCGTTATTCAATGTATAATATTGTCGCACGATCGATCCTCCCTTGTCGCCATCCTACATCATCATCATCATTCTCGTGGCACGCTTGCTACTGAAACTGGGCCGTGGGCTACTTTCATCACCTTGCCATGGCTTAGTTGAGAGAGACTCGTCCCCACCAATAGTCATGGTAGATTGCCGGTTGCTTCTTCCTCCAGCAAGCTTCGCTCGGTTGGGCAAGGGTGGCATGTACATGCTCTCACGGTAGAGCGGCCCCATCAGTCGGTCTTTGACGCTCTTGTTCCTTCGTGGAATCGACGAAACTTGTGGCTCGGGCGCAAACTTGTCGACTCTGTCGGTTCCATCGGTGTTCTTTTCTCCTGCTAGTACAGCTCGTGTGTTTTTGAGTGCTTGGCTGCGGGCTTGACGTCTCATGTGAAGGAGGAAGAATGTGATGATGAGGGCGACAATGACGATAGCCACGGCTATGCCGATTCCTAGCCCAGCTCGTGCGCCGGCTGTCATGCGTCGTTTGAGCGGATGTCCCGATAGCGGTGCCGCGTATGTAGTTTTGAAGAGTGAGAGAGTCAAGGCCAGCACGGGTGCCTTTTGCTTCGGTAGGGTCGACATTCTGGTCTGCGCAAGGACTTTGTGTCGTGTGTTCTTCGTCGAGCGAGAGCACTATCGGACGGAATGACTTTAGGGTCGACCAGGGCAGACAAATGTCGTGCTCGGAGATTGGAAGAGGTCGTAAGCGATCGAGAACGAGTTGGTTGTGAGGAGGGGATTGATCAGCGCTTGTACAAGTATCACTCCCGAACAGATGGTAGGACAATAAGCACGGTGCAGGAGGATGACTGAGGACCAAGATCACGAAGCTGACTGGAACCTGTGCGAAGTGATGCGCAACGACTCAGGTTGAGTTCTGACAAAAAGCATGTACCTACCCGAGATGAAGCTTACTCGAGGCCACCCACATATCAGCTAGAGTCCAGTCAAAGAAACAAAGTTCGCTAAGGAAGATAGGCAAGCCACTTGCCGCTCATCAACAGCCAACGTTCAGTGCGAGCATGATGGGTTGCACTCTGAAACGCTGAATGTCGGTGGAACATGCAGTAAGCACCGATAGGAACCCCTGGTCAGATAGCGATAGGGGGAGGTGATTCGTGCCTCAAGAGACGCCAGGGCCTCGTTCCTTGCATAACTAGCGCAGATCATCGTCTGCGCGATCCTGATCTGTGACAAGCATATGCTAGTAGAATGGAGAATAATTCCCGCCAGGAACGCTCAGCACAGACTTTTGGGCCCTGCAGTCTCTGGTTCAGCTCTGGCAAATGCGGATTTGCTAGGCCTTTTTGAGCCTCTCCGACAGTCTTTAGTCCGGCCCTAAGGAGATCACGTTCGACAGGCACGATGAAGTCCAAGCTTTCAGCATCCTGAATGCCACCATTTGAGACTGCACGAGCAGTTGGAGCTGCACAAAGATGCTGCTAGGCTTTTCGTCGCTGATGTGTAACAACGCATTGGGTAGCAAACTGCTTCGCGAGACTGATAATGTGAATTTGTGAGACCTAGTAGTGTCAACTTTCAAGCTCTTGAGATCGCGCATGATTTCGGCTATCTCCATGTTGTGCGCCATCGACAGCAGGGTTTCAGTAACATGGTACTCTCGAGCTAGATTGCACGTAAGCATGGCAATTTGACAATTCCGAGTGAGTTCAAGGCGCGCCTGAGGGATGATGATCTGGCTCGCAGTGCTTGAAGCAAGTGTGGAAATGTCGTCCGGGGGGTACACCACAAGGAAATTATTGTGGAGAACATCGTGTGTAGGCAAAGGCTGCCTCGGAACGTGACGACTTGGTGGTGCAACAGGTGTCCAGTGGGACCAACTAAGTGGCAACACCATACGGAACTCTCTGCTGGCCAAGTATTAAATATAGGTACAAAGCCACGAGTGTTCAAGTCAAAGGTCAGAAGAATCAGAGATATCACCCTAGAAGTCGTCCGGGTAATGTGGACGGCTCGAGTCCAGCGTGTATCCAAAGGCGATCAAAACATGTTCATCGCATGGCAGCGCGACACCCATGTGCCACTGAGGGCTCCGCCATAGAATAATAGCACAATATATTCATTGTCGTTTAGGCATGAGCTGAGACTCCTTTTGTAACTCACTTGTACCGACGCTATTTCTACAATCACAACGAAAGGTGAAACAGGCCAGCTACACCACTTCCTGTCTTGAAAGCGTGACGCTTACTTCTTCTTCTGTTCAACAGCTTCAGTCACTGTCTCCTGAACCTTCGAGCTTTGCATCTCCTCGTTACTTTCGCTGGCTTCGTCGACTTCGTCTTCTCCCGAGCGCAGCGTGTACTCGATCTCTTCCTTTTCCGTTGGAGCCGGATTGTTGCGAGCTTGAGCTTGCGTAGATCTCTCGTTGGTTGAGTCGCCGCCACTCATCTGCCATTCCATCAATTTTGAGAAAGCGCCATCCTGTTTGCTGCTCAATTCCTTGTAGCTGCCCATCTCCGCAACCCGACCATCACTGCCTAGACAGATGATTGTGTCTGATCTCTTGATGGTCGAAAGTCGATGCGCTATCGAGATTGTGGTGTTGTTGCTCTTGAGCAGAGTCGCTAAAGCTGCGTTCACTAAAGTCTCGGATTCTGCGTCCAAGGCTGAGGTGGCTTCGTCAAGGATAAGGATATCAGGCTCTTTGACAAGAGCGCGAGCAATAGCAATCCTTTGTTTCTGTCCGCCAGAGAGTTGTGTCCCTCTCGCACCTACGTGAGTGTCAAGTCCGTCGGGAAAATCGCTGATGAATTGACAATTGGCTCGTCTGGCGGCACGCAAAATTTCCGTCCTAGAAGCCTGCGGCCTACCGTACGCGATGTTCTCGGCTATAGAGCCAGAAAACAGCACTGGCTCTTGTGAAACAACGCCAATGCGGCGTCGCAACTGCTTGACGTTGAGACCCGCAACGTCTTGACCGTCGATCAAGATTTTGCCCTCAGTCGGTGCGTAGAAGCGCAGGAGAAGAGAAGCGATCGTACTCTTGCCTCCACCACTCGGACCAACAATGGCCACATTGGACCCTTGAGGTATCTCGAAGTCGATGTTCCTGAAGATGCTGACGGCTGGGCGTGTCGGATAGCTGAAAGAGACATTTTGGAAGCGAATAGGACCCCTAGCAGATGCGACAGCCTTGCCAGCAGTTGGCGAAATGGTTGGCTGCCGATCTTGAAGCTCGAATAGTCTTGATGCCGCGCCCACACCTTTCATCAGTTCTGAGTAAAAGGATGATAGTCCAAAAAGCGACGATCCTGCATATGCAGTATACATTAAGAAAGAGGTAAGCTCGCCAATAGTGATCGTGCCGTGTGATACCATGCCACCACCAATATAGAGTAGCGCCAAGATGGTCATGTTGCCCATGAAGCCGGTGGAGGAAAAGAACGTGGCACTGATCAAAGACTCTTTCAAGCCGAGGTCGAATATCTTGCGCACTTGAGTGTTGTATCTGTGCACTTCCAGGATTTCACCAGCAAAGGCTTGAGAGGTACGAACATTGCCCAGTCGTTCTTCTGCGATCTTGGTCAAGGTGCCCAAATTCTTCTGGATCTTGCGACTCAGATTGCGTATTGCTCGGCCGTATAGGAAGGCGCCAATAGCAACAGGTGGAAACATGAGAGCAAGGACTCCGGTCAGCTTGACTGATACCCAAGCCATCAAACTGAAGCCTGCTGCACCACTGACAAAGGCTCGTAGGCCATCTGACAAGTTTTGCGTTATCGACTTGCCTACGATGATGGTATCGGAGCTCAGCCTGGAGATGAGGTCACCGACTCGGTTGGCATCAAAGAACTCGGCATTCTGGACGTAAGTCTGTCGGAACAGCTTTGAACGTAAGCGAGCAACAATGCGCTCGCCCACCACTCGCAGGATAATGATTCGGCCGTAGTTTGCTGCAGCACCTGTTGCTAGGACACATCCAAGGCCGATGTAGAAGGTGGACATGGAAAAGCCGAAGAGCATTTCCTTCCCTTCCCCGCCTTCTAAGTCTTCTGGCTTGGCTCCTCCCTGAGTTGCAATGTCTAAGATCTTCCCGATGGAGAAAGGAATTGACATGGTAATGGAGGAGGATACCAGAAGGAAAATGAAAGCCAGGCCCAGGATCTTTGCTTCAGGGCGAGCAATCTTGATCAACCGCCATACTTCTCCAAAGCCTGCACCTCCCGAAGCAGCGGCACCTTCCTTTGACAAGCGAGCGCTGAGGTTGACCTGCGCAGCCTGACTCGCTTTCTCGCTCTTCTGGAATGTGTCCTCTTGTTCATCATCCTGGTCTTCCTGCTGCTGCCGACTGTTTGACTCCTTCTCTGACCTTGTGACTGGAGTCACAGTCTCGTTTTTGCCGGCCTCAGTGGAGATGCGCCGCACATGTTCCAACACTCTACAGGTCGCAGGAGCAGATGGCCCTGATAAGCGCTGGTGGGACTGGGAAAGCAGGCCAGGTGGTTTTGGTTGAGTTCCACGGGATTGATGTGCAAAGCTTCGTACAGTCTGAGCCGCTATCCTCGAGTGGCGAGGAGCTGAGTTGTACAAAGAGAGAAGGACATTTTGGTCTTGCTGCTGTGGTCTTGTCAATGACCTCCAACTTCGAGCTCCAAGCAGCAAGGAGCTGCGCATCGTATAGTTCCGAGATCTCTTAGATGAATACTATCGGCTTGCTTGTCTCCCTCCCATGTTGACCAAGACTAAGTTCTACAATCAAGGAGAATGCGATAGAGAGCGACGGTGAAGCTTGGGGCGAGGATAGGCGTGGATGCTGATGTACAGGCAGATGGCAATCATGATGAGCAAATGACTTCGGCCCATGGAGCGCTGCCACGCTGCTACGCTGCTCTTGCGATGCCGCCGCGGTCGATCTTAGGGCGTGTTAAGCTCATTTGTTAGCCTGCCCGACCCCTCCAAACCCAAGACTGCGGTATCCACACGCGTCACTGCCAGACAACTTGAATTGACTAGTCCAATTGCTTTCTTATTAATGCCTCTGATTTCCACCGATCAAACATGCCTGTCGACTACAGCAAGTGGGATGCTCTCGAGCTGTCCGATGACTCGGACATAGAAGTCCATCCTAATGTGGACAAGAAGTCGTTCATTCGAGCCAAACAGAACCAGATACACCAGCAGAGGTTCGAGCGCAGAAGAGAGATTGACACGTTGAAATACGAACGCATAATCAATGATGGCCTGTTAGAGCGCATCAATGCACTCTTGGATGCTCTCAACAAGCACCAAGATGAGGCAAGCTCAAAGGACCCCGATCAGCTGGTCTTCCAGTCCCTCATCGAAAGCGCTGCCGACCCTGCTAAAGATGAGCCACCGAAGCCGCCTGAGGGGGTCTACACCCACCAGAAGGACCAGCCAGCATATTCGAAGATGATGGCTAGTCTCATTGATCAGGTCAAGAAGGAGGTCGACGAGAAGAAGTCCTCGGACCGTTTCAAAGACTACGTCGATGGAGTACGAGGTCATTTAACAAAAGTGCAGAGTCTACAGCAGGAGCTGCTGACGAAACTGGCCCAATTGGAAAAAGAGGAGGCATCAAAGATTACAAGCGATCAGCTACATGAGGGTGTGAACTATTCTTCCGTGAGCAAGTCGAAACCCAAGGACAAGGACCCTGTTTCCCAGAGTAAGGCGTCGAAGACGACGAAAGAACCTGAGCTTCTCAACACAAAATCCGTTGCTGGACTCGCCTCAGACAAGAGAGGCAGTTTACAGCGCTCAGATAGCCAGGTCTCCTCAGGCGCCGAAGCTGATGTAGAGGACGAAAGCCTGATCACCAAGCAGGAAGAGATGGACGAGGACGACCTTGACCTCACTCCCGAAGCCACGCAGTTCTCCAAGATCAAGATGGGCGATTTCCAGGCTTCACTCCAATTCATTGGCCGCAATTACGACGAGATCATGAACCAGAAGACGCAGGATAGTTTGCTGGGCGAAGCCTTCAGTGCACAGATGAAAGGCCAGCAGGCGTACGCAAAGCAATGTGTACATCAAGCTCTCTTGGTTCAGTACTGCAGACAACTCGGAAAGGATGGAGTGGGAGTCTTCTTCAAGCGTGTTACAACCAAGGGACACCAAGCTCACAAGGTCTTTGTCGACGACGTGAACGACACCTACGCCCGCATCCAATCACGCACGGCCGAGCTCAAAAGGCAGGAACAAGAGGCTGACGAAAAGGGCGGAGTAGAGCAAATCCAGCTTCATGCCGTAGAGCCCGGCACGGAGATACACATCAACGTACCGCAGCCCAACTCAAATGATCCAACAGAAATCGAAGCTAGAAAGATCTTCGAAAGCTTCCCCCCCGGCCTACAGAGAGCGCTGGAGTCTGGTAGCCTCGACAAGGTCAACGACGTGCTTGGAAAGATGGCAGTCGACGAAGCGGAGCAGGTGGTTGAGAAGCTCGGCGATGGTGGCATGCTGAGTCTTCAAGAAGGCGTCATCGATGCAACCAATGAAGAGGGACAGCAAAGACTTCGTGAAATCGAGGAGGAGGAACGCAGAAAGCGAGAGCCAGGTGAGCCTGGCGATGCAGTGCCCGAGCAGAAGCCGCAAGCGAGTGCCGCAAGTGCTACCCCCGTACAAGAGTCAAGCGCCTATGATATTGATTGATCGATGTGTAAGCAGTTATAGATGATACCCAGCTCAAAGCAGCTCAAGAGGTTGTATAGGAAGCTGCCAGGGGTACCAAAGTACCTTCGGTTAGGAGACTCGTATCGTACTCTGTCTCTTTTTGGCGTAATTTACTGCTACTTGGTTCGCAAGCACATGTGCTGTCCAGCCTAGTACTGGTTAGTAAGCACATTGGACGTGGTGGGGGCTTCACGGGTGACGTCGAAGGAGCACCTTATGCATGAAAACGCCTCTAAGCACTGGCCCCAACATCTCCTCCGTGGGGTCGCATTCATCCAATTCCAGCATCGAGCTCAACTGTTCAGGGCCAAGTTTCTTGCGTGTTCACTTTGAGCAGACCACAGGGGCGAAGCCTCCATGCGTGCATACAGCGACAAGTTCTCAGAAATGAGGCCTCACTGGTCTTCCTACTCCATGAAAATCTGGACCACACCTGCATTGAGCGCTGGTTGACAGTGTCGCAGCTTTCTACGCTCAGCTGAGTCCACTGTGATCACATTGCAGACGGACAAGATTCGTGCTTGCCCACAGCCATGGCACAACGACTCGTCTCGTCCGGAACATGGGCAGATACGAACGGATCAGTAAAAGCACCTGCAGCCTCGGTCAATGGCAGCGAGGACAAGTTAAAACCAGTCAAGTTTCGGAGCAAGTACAAGCATGTCGAAGCTGCGCACAAGATTGCCCGCCCTTCAGTGCTCAGTCACGACTCGACCGAAGTCCCCAGCTTTCTCGGCTTCAGAAATCTCATGGTGTTGACCATCAGTGAGTGTAGCCGCCTCAGCTCACCGTCAACATGCTGACTGTTGCAGTCGTGATGAACCTCCGACTCGTCGTGGAGAACGCCCGCAAGTACGGGCTTCTGGTCACCCTGAAATCCAACATCAGCAGCTATGACTTGCGGATAGGTCTTCTACTCTATGCCCTCACCCCGTGTCACCTATTCGCTGCATATGTGATAGAAAGAGTAGCCATGAACCAGGCGAAAAGAGCATTGGGACACAGAAAGAGGAGCGATGCGGGCATTGACGCCCCCGAGACCGAGAGAGAACGCAAAGACTTTCGAGCTACTTGGAGGTGGATAGCTTTTGGCCATGGGGTCAATGCCACTCTTGCTCTGGCCATAACGACACTCGTGGTGTTCTACGCAATCGAGAATCCGGGCATTGGCACCATATCCGAGCTGCATGCCATCGTGGTGTGGTTGAAGACCTGCTCTTATGCCTTCACCAACAGAGATCTGCGGCATGCCATGCTGCATCCGTCGCCTTCTTCACGAGCCCTTCCCGAGGTCTACAAACGATGCTCCTACCCGAACAATATCACTCTTTCGAATCTGACCTATTTCTGGTGGGCACCAACACTGGTATACCAGCCGGCATATCCTCGAACTGAGCGTATCCGCTGGTTCTTCGTGCTGAAGAGGTTGGGCGAAATGTGTGCTCTGGCAGTGTTCATGTGGATCACTTGTGCCCAGTATGCAGTCCCAGTCCTTCTCAATAGCTTGGAGAAAATGGTGACCCTTGATTACCCTTCGATACTGGAGCGACTGATGAAGCTTTCCACCATTTCTCTCATCATTTGGCTTGCTGGCTTCTTCGCCCTCTTCCAATCATTCCTCAATATGCTTGCCGAGCTTCTGCGATTTGGTGATAGAGAGTTCTACGGCGACTGGTGGAACAGCACGTCGATGAAAGGATATTGGTCATCGTGGAATAAGCCAGTCTATCATTTCATGCGGAGGCATATCTACTCGCCGCTCGTTGGTCGCGGCTGGTCACATCTGAGTGCCTCCACTGCCGTCTTCATCTTCTCTGGATTTTTACACGAGCTGGCCGTGGGTGTCCCGGCTCATTCCATCCTGGGGGTCGCATTTCTCGGCATGGTTCTGCAGCTGCCATTGATATTGGTAACTGATCCCTTGTCGAAGAGCAAGAGTATTACAGGAAAGGTGCTAGGGAACTGTGTGTTTTGGGTGAATTTTGTGTTCGTGGGGCAGCCGCTAGCAGCCATGATATACTTCTTTAGCTGGCAGGCCAAGTACGGTGCTCTAGCAAAAGGGAGGAACAATCCAGTCTCTACGACATCATAGCTTTGAAGAATCCGAGGTAGAATAACCTGTCGAACTATTTGGTCGCCGTGATCTGCCTAATGACATGTGCCTGCCTGCTGTAGCTGACAAAAAATAGTTCATGTTTGAGAGCCAACCGTGGAGTTTATTCAGTAGCAGTCGATCTAAGCACGACGATCGCCGGCAGCTAAAGTTATCTAGGATATTAGGGCACAACCACATGTCTCAAATGGACTGCTAATTAGCACATCGAACAACAGGTTGGTAGTACTCATGAAGTTCGTGGTATGAGATGCTTGACGATAGTACTAGCACGCCTTCTGCCCATCCATGATATCAGACTAGGATAGATTGGTGTAGGCTACGATCACGTGATATGCTGCCCAAACGGCTGTCTACGCCTCCTGTGCGCCATCTCAAACTTGTCGACGTCTCTGTTCATCAGGCTTACTGCCCTTTATCTGAGTTAACATACGTGTCTACTTGTATCGCCGGAAACAAGGCGTTAGAGTTGATACTACGAAACCCTACGATACCTTCCAGTCGCGCAGTGGATGAGGATTGTCAACCTGACCGCGTTTACAGCGACCATCGAGAATCATTCCACCCCTGCAACATTTCAGGCATGAGGATGCTGAGTAGCGGAGACTTATCTGACTTGAGATACGCGTTCAACTACTTCAATTTCTTCATACGACCGAACGGCTGACATGGCCACCCAAAACGAGTTCCTTGGTAATCTGTCAACCAATACCTACATCTTGGTTTGTTCATTGTCCGGTCTTCGAGAGCCTGAAGAGCTTACTTCTGGTAGCATGACTTTTCAGAGATAGCGTACATAGTATGCTCAGCGGCTATTCCTACCGCGTCAGACAAAAACAGCAATATTCAGGATGGCCATCCCAAGTCACGTATGCTAGAGCGACTTAGGAATGCCGAAAAGCAGTTTCGACAAGCATCTATCATGGTGTGTCTTGATGTGGAGAAGCTGGAGCTGTTCACTTTCTACAAAAAGGTCGACATCGTGAAGGACCAAAAGAGTGTCTTGTCGAGATTCGGCCATGTATGCAAGCTAAATCACTGCGTCATTGCACAAAAGGGCGCTTGCCGAGTGCTTGATCTCCTGAAGCCCGAGATGGCCAGAACGTATGAGCTCTTCTCGGCTGCCGTGATCTCAACCCTACGCCTACGCGCATACGATGGAAGCAAAGCCATCAGCATTGGATCTCGAATTTATCTGATGCCTTCGCAACCACTGGCTTCAAATGACACATGGTCAATGCAAGCACCACAAACTAGATGGTACCTCCAAAAGCTTGAACTACAAGTCGTGCCCAGCGGCCAACTGTTGTTGGCTGTCCAAAATGCCAACTGGCCGCCTCTGAGAGCGTTCTCAGATGTCATCGGCACAGAAGCTCTACCTGCCGAAGTGGGAGATGGGCTCACTTTGTACCTTCTCCCAACAGGTCAACTGGCAAGATCTTGTGGAGAATGTGCCACATCTCTAAGCTTGGAACAAGCAGTCCTAGCAGGGCAGCATACCAAGATCAAGGGTCTGGGACATTGCGTACGATGGATGGAAAAGGTGCAAGCATGGCTCAGTACAAGAAACGTCGATCCGCCAATCTGTTTCGGGCCGGATACAATCTGGCTTCAGGCAGAGATTCCGGTGCTCAGCCAAACTGACAGCGATGATTCTGGCACAAAGTCCATCGAGTGGAAGACGATTTATTGGCCACTGGTACTTTGCTACGCCTTTCTGAACAGCAGACAGAACAACGAGAGAGAGCCGTCCTACATAGGACTCAATGATCCTCTGCAGATAGCTCAAGAGTGGTACTTGAACGGAGCTGCGGATGCGCACAAAGCTGACATTGCTATGAAGGATCAGATGAACAACAATCTGTCCCATGAGACTGGTCAGCTATTCGACGATGAGGTCCAAGCCGGCAGTCCACAGCAGTCCATGAGCTTCCCTATGCAAGCTTTTGCTCAAGCACAGACTGTATATCCAACACCTCCAGATTTCATGAATACTCAGCCGACCCCTGGTTTCTCGGTCAACGGCGCAGCGCAGACACCTGCGACCAACCAGCAGACGCCAGCCGCCTATCAATCGTCGCCCCTAGCGACGATGACGGATGCTGGAGGCGCCTCTGTACAGCAGCCAGCCACAGCCAATTCTCTCGCCCATGATGAGAATGACGACCTTTTCGACGACATGGAAGACGATGAAATTGGCCGGCAATCTCTTGCGAACGAACCCAATTGGGACTTTTTCAATGCGGGCAATGGCGACGAAGAGTCAAAGTATCAGCCGGAAGAGAGAATAGTGGAGCACACCATGACAGGCGACATAGACATTGCTGAGCCTGGAGGTGTCGACATTGGAGAGATCGAACCACCCGAGGCGTTCGCAGCTGACCAGTCTAGTGTGATTGTCAGTCGGTCTGATGAGGGGTTAACACCAGGGGTTAACCACGTTACGAACAAGCCGCAGCCGCAGTCGTCGGCTGCCGTCTTACAAAACGCAGTAGAAGGCACGTCGACCGCGTCACCAAGGACAACAGGCGATACACATGCGAAGAGCACCACCAGCTTTTCGGCAGACACCTGGTCACGTTCAGCGAAGAGGCGGCGATCAAGCGCCTACGATTCAGCGCCTCGAAAAGAGAACATGCGAGATTCGAAATACGCACCTCATGGCAAATACTGGTTCGAGCTCAAGAAGCCGGCAATTACTATTGAGGAATATCCTGCTCCAATGCCATCACACCGCAGAACGTCGTCAAGCTCTGACTCCTCGCGCTCATCACGATTGTCGTTGACATCCAAAGACGAAGACGCTGAGGCATCGCCTCCCGGCAGTTGGACTCAGTACAATCCAATTTCGCCTGAAGCTACTGTTCCACAATCGGGTGCAACCGAAAATCTTCATAGTGCAGAGGTCGATTTCGAAATTGATGCTTTGCTGAAAGTAATAGCCGTAGCCGCTGGTCTCGAGCCTTTCACCACTTCTGTCCCCGCACAGCCTAATGCACATGTCGAAGGACAGGATGACGCAGTAAGGAGGACCATGGCTACCCAACTGCTGTCGGAGCAATTGACACAGTCCAGTGCCTTGAGAAACTCGGAGAGCCTGCAACTTCCTGAACCAAATCCAATGGCGGTGTTCGATGTCGCAGTGGACAATGCAGGATCCAGCACAAGCCTCAACCCCGCTTCGATAGGTGAGTTGATTGCTATAAAACCTGCGAACCCGCATGCGAAAACCAGTTCCAAGATTTCAGCTATAGAACATGGCAAGTTGCGCTTAAGACAAGCGGATAGTGACATAGTTGCAGAGCTGTCCATCACAAACTTCTGGGAGACTTTAAATTTGCAACCTTTGAGTGGGAACAAGGACATTCTTGCATTGTGTGTTCACCCTGAAGGGCTCAATTATGTCCAAGGCTGTGACATGTTCCTGCAACGAATGAGTGAGACTTACGGTTCTTGCAACCTGGGCATACATCGCCGGAATAGCTTGAAGGGTGTGACTGCCACCGGCCTTGTCGGCTGGAAGATAATTGCGGATCTACCCTACGTCTGTCAGGAGATTGGGAAAGCTCTCGCATCGGTGGACAGCGAAGAGGAATGCACCGTCGTCTACATGATTATACCAGGTGATGACCTGACCTCGTGTCTAAAACTCTGCGATGCTTTTATCGAAGTTTACGAAGCCATGGACCATGGTTCGCATCCTGACATGGGAGATGTCGTCCTGCAACTCGTGCCGAGCTCCTTCGTGGTCGGCAGCGACACATTGACGATCCCTTCCGAAGAACAATATGTCGATCTTGCGCTTGAGGTTTATCACCGGGTTCCCCCAACCACCGATCAGCCGAATCCTGCTCTGTGCGCTCCAGCAATGCTACTGGAAGAGCCAGCCGCACGCGACATCCACTTCGAGATGACTGGCAAGATGATATCGCCACTAGCGAAGTATGGTCAATGCTGCCATCTGGCGTACTGCCTAAGTTCGGATCAGAGATGGCTAGCAGCCACGTGGTCAGATGCTATAGGAAACATTGCACTGTCAATGTCGTATTGTTTGTTTGATGAGACGAGGAACGCAGAACGCAGCCGCGCCGACGTGTTCGAGCATATGTGCGAAACCTCCATTCAATTGATGGATCGCCAAAAATCGAAGTGGTGGTTGGCTGTGGTCAAGGTTGGCGTCTTCGACACCGAAGAGCTTCAAGAATGGCATTTCATGTCAGGCCAGCTAAGTGAGGAGCAAAGCACACTCAGCCGCATTATCTTGTTTACTGTCGAGCTCCAGTCACGCTTGTCTCTTCAAGCCCCAGGCTCCTCTTCAAGGCAGTTCCATATCTCGAACACATACGGCCCTCACACGCTGAGCACACCTGTATCAACACCACAGGCAATCAATACAACATCCCCAGAGCAAGCGGTACCGGCGACACCGACCACGATGGCCGGCTTCGCTGCCAGTGCCCAGACGCCGCCCGAAAACAATGCCGAAGCTGGAGGTGACAATGAGACATTTCTTACCGATCCTCTGGAAGACAGCTGGGTAGCAACTTTGGCCTTTGGCTTGAAGCAATCTTTCAACTTGCACGAGGTAAGGCCAGCACTAGCGAGCGGTTTTTTGCTGAAGAGAGCAGCACTACAGTCCACGGGCGGAGCAAGCATGGCAATCCTAGGCGTAAATCTCGTTTCCGTCCCAAGGAAGCCGGCAAGCCCAATCTCTCTGCAAGATCGCGAACACATCCTGCAAGCTATCTTAGTCCAGTATCGAGGGCTACATACCCTGGCTGTTGCAAGACGGTGTCTCGATTCACGAAGCGGCTGTATACCTTGGCACATCGCAACAGCTTATAAAGGAGCAAAAGCGCTTGAGAGGTTTGCATGAAGCTGGTCCTAATAATGTCTTAGCTCCCGAATGTAGCTGTCCGACTTTGGCTGTGGATCGATTTACGAGCCGTTGGGCCATAATCTCTCGGGAAGAAGTCGAAGCTACGCGTACTCAGCAGTGCAACACTTGGTAGCTCCACAGAGTCCATTCAAGGGTTGTGAAGCGAGAGCTCTTGAAGTCGATTCCGTCGCCTACCATCACGACCTGTAAATTTATACAGGAAAACTTTATCTACGATCTATTCGGCCAATGACATGATGTGCATTTTTCGTCTGGGAGCCATATGGATGCGCTGAAACAAGGGTAGGTAGCCAATGTCTATCCTGTTACTGGAGACCTTTCTACGCCGTCTTAGACAGGCTGTGTGGAAGCCTCGTCCCTCATGCAAGGCCATGGCGCTTATGCACGCCAGTATAAAATTCCAGGTCGGGATGGTAAATGGAAGCTGTCCGTGACGGCCAACGGATAAAGCTGCAATCTGATCATAATTCACGCACTTACTGCGCTAACTATGCACCAGCGCATCATGGCTAGCTCGGCACACGAAGTCTGTTCTTGGCGAACTATCTGTGCAGTGTGGAAGAGCTCAGCGGTTCAACCAATATCTCGAGCTACGTAAGAGTTACTACAGCCGTACAGCCAGCAGCGAGAATTGCATGCTCCTGTCAGCCCTGCCACCACAAAAACAAAACATCGACACGTGGAATGCAGAGTTGATGAAGGTCGCAAGTCTTTTGCAGACCTATGACGTACTAAGCCCCTGGCCCCATTCAAGGTCCCAGGAACTCCAGCTAGAGCTCTTCTATCGGCAACTTTGGATCCTCTTGTCGTCAGCAGATCTTATCTGATCGTAAATTTTTTCTTTCTCTTCTTTTATCTGATCGATAACTGCACTTGCACCGTCTTGAGGCAGTAGATAATATCTTGTGCTCCCCCAGCAGCACGTCGTCTTCATCCTTGACATTCTCAAGTTTCAGTCTACCCTCAGCAGATCCTTACATTTCACTCCACTGGCCTGCGTGCTCGCATCAGATTGACTGCTCAAAGCACGAACTGGTTTGGACGTGCTCTCAATCGGCTTCACCATACAGAGCTCAGAGTCCCAAACTCCGAGCACAGAGAAGAGCACGACACTGCAATTTTGGAGACGCAAACTCCTGAACATTGAACGATGGTGGACACAGATCGGTTCTACCCGGACAACGATCCCCAATGGCAAGGCAACGCGAACAATGCCTCTGATACACATACTTCTGATCACGAGAAGCAACTCAGAGAGTACGACGGAGAGCGCCGAACTTCGATAGTGGGCGCAAAGTCTCCTGGTGTTGCTCGTATTGAAGCCATCACTTCTCACCTCAGCCTGAAAGACCGCGTCTGGCTCTTCCTTGGTGTGTTCCTCATCGCATATGCCTATACTCTTGATGGACAGACTCGATACACCTACCAGACGTACGCGACTAGTAGCTTCGATCTCCATTCATACCTGGCAACTATCGGTGTCGTGCGTGCAGTCATTGCAGCTGCTGCACAACCCACTGCAGCGAAGATTGCCGATGTGTTCGGTCGGTTTGAGTTGGTCCTGGTTAGCATCGTGTTTTATATTGTCGGCACGATTGTTGAATCAGCGGCAGATGGTCTAGCTACATTTTGTGCTGGTGCCGTCCTTTACCAGATTGGCTATACCTGCGTCATCCTCCTTGTTGAGGTCATCATTGCTGACACGACCTCAATGAGAGCACGAGTGTTCTTCTCGTACATTCCTGCATCGCCATTCATAATCAACACCTGGGTGAGTGGCAATGTCACGCAGTCCACCCTTGGTGCAACGACATGGAGGTGGGGCATCGGCATGTGGTGTATTCTCTATCCTGTCTGCTCTATTCCGCTCCTCAGTGCCCTATGGTGGACCGGTCACAAAGCGAAAACATCTGGCAGATTGGACTCTTACAAATCACCATTCCAGCAATTAGGCGCCAAAAAACTCACAGTCGAGCTCTTCCACCGACTCGATGTCATCGGCATCATTTTGTTGATTGCTGTTTTCGGTCTCATCCTAACGCCCCTCACTATCGCTGGGGGCGCTTCAGAAGAGTGGTCATCAGCTCACGTTATTGCACCTCTGGTCATTGGCTTCTGCTGCATTCCAGCCTGGATTGTGTGGGAAATGAAAGGCGCACGACACCCACTCATTCCATTCTACCTATTGCGCGACAGAGGTGTGTGGGCGGCGCTTGGCATAGCCACGTTCCTCAACTTCGCATGGTACCTTCAGGGTGACTACCTGTATACTGTCCTTATCGTGTCATTCGATTTCAGTATTGCGATGGCGACCCGAATCTCCAACTTCTACTCTTTTTTCTCAGTCGTTGGCGGTCTTATCACGTCTGGATTGATCTACTATACAAGGCGTCTGAAGTACTTCATCGTTGCCGGCACTGTCCTTTTCTTGGTTGCATTTGGTCTACTCATCGAGTACCGAGGAGGCGCAGGCGATAGTTCGAAGGCCGGTGTCATCGGCGCGCAAGTGTTATTGGGATTGGCAGGCGGCATGTTCCCCTACCCAGCTCAGGCATCTATCCAATCGGCGACTCAACACGAGCACGTGGCTATTGTCACTGGCCTGTACTTGGCTTGCTACAGTATCGGCTCCGCCCTTGGCAACTGCGTCTCTGGCGGAATTTGGTCGCAGACTCTTTACGAGAGTTTGTCGGCCAACCTCGCCTTCACGAATAACGCGACGCTTGCAGACGCTGTGTATGGTTCGCCTGTGACCGTGGCCGTTCTCTACCCGATGGATGATCCAATCAGACAGGCAATTGTCGAGAGCTATCGACACTTGCAAAGGACCTTGTGCATTGTGGGTGCCTGTCTCTGTGTACCACTTATTGTCTTCGCGTTCTTGTTGAGGAACCCGAAGTTGAGCGAAAAGCAAAGTCAACCGGAAGCGGAGGCTGGACATACCGATCAATAGATAATGTACCGCGAGATAGATCGCAAGCCATGTTTTTGATAGCCGGATCACTCTTTCAGGAGGTCAAGGTAATATACCATGTAATGAACGAGGTAGCAGCACAATTGACAAGTATGCTCCATCCCTCAACCTCATGACATCTGCCAGTTTGATCTATCTTTCGCCGGCTTCTGACGTGCAAGGACCGGTGACTAACAGCACCCTTCGTGTCTCGAGGAATACTCACGACGCACCAGAGCCTCCTAACTGACGACAGGTGCCCTTGAGAAGATGAACAGCAACCAAAAATACGCTGTTACAAGGGCGATAACGATGTGGATGATTATGTGCGTAGTAGGCTTAGGACCAGCTGCAGACAGATGGTGTCCCGAATAAAATAGAGACTCAGCGTGCCATAGCAACCCTAGTAGAACAGTAAACGCTGACGCTCCACCAATCTCCACATCCATGAACCTAATTTCTCTACGCCTCCTAACACGAGAAGTAGTCTGTATCTATCTTAGTCTTCCTGAACCATGGGCAGAGGTCAAGACCGTGATGGTGAAGCATCAGAGCCACTTACAGGCGTCTCTTACCATCATGAGCGACCAGATCGAGAGCAAGAGCTTACACAGGGTCCGCCGTCGGAACGCACATCAAACGAAGTACAACACTTCGCGAAGACTCACGGAATGGGCCAGGAGCTTGACATCCTCCAAAAAGCAGCAACATTGATCCGGAGAGACACGAAACCTGTCGATATTCCCAACATCACACACCGTGAGCTTCTTGCACTCAAGAATGAGACGGCTCGGAAATGGCGCCAGCCGATGGCGATGTACCTCACCATTGCCATCACCGCCCTGGGTGCGATGGGACAAGGCTGGGCGCAAACCAGCATGAACGGCGCAAACCTCTACTTCCCAGCCGCCTTTGGGATTGGCTCGAATAGTTCCAGGGACAATTTTATTGTCGGACTGATCAACAGCGGCATCTATCTCAGCTGTGGTCTACTCGGCGCCTGGCTGGTATCTCCTCTGAATGCTCGCCTTGGTCGACGAGGAGCTGTCTTCGGAGCAACTACAATCTCTCTATTGTCAAACATTGGAGGCGCACTTTCTCAAAACTGGCAACAGCTCCTAGCCTTCCGGCTCGTATTGGGCTGCGCATTGGGAGTGATCTCGAGTACACTCAATGTCTACGTAGCCGAGTGTGCTCCTGCCGCTATCAGAGGCGCGATCGGTGTTTCATGGCAGTGCTTCTGTGCGTTCGGTATATTCATTGGGTTTGTCGCCAACGTTGCCGTCTACGACGTAAGTACTCCTCCAATCGCGATCAGACTCAGCAGGTCCTGACGTTCTACAGTACGGTCCAAACACATGGCGCCTCCAACTCGCAGCTCCATTTCTCTCGACGATCCCTCTCTTGCTCCTGGTGTATGCATGCCCAGAGTCCCCATCCTGGCACATCAAACACGGTTCACGTTACGACTCCGCTTTCCGCTCTCTCGCTCGCCTCCGCAACACAGAGCTCCAAGCAGCCAAAGAGCTCTACCAGACCTACCTCCAACGCCATAACAGCAGAATCGACTACGAGGCAGACACGTCATACTTCGCGACTCTCGCTCAGCTCTTCACTGTGCCTCGCATCCGCCGCGCCACCCTAGCAGCCTACACCGTAATGATCTCCCAACAGCTCTGCGGCATCAACATAATCTCCTTCTACAGCAGCACCATCTTCGCCGACGCAAACTTCAGCGACCACGGCGCCCTCCTCGCCTCGGTCGCATTCGGCCTCGTCAACTTCCTCGGCGCCTTCCCCGCCGTCTGGACAATGGACACGCTCGGTCGCCGCTCCTTGCTCCTGCTGACCCTCCCGATCATGGCGCTCACAATGCTTGCCGCCGGGCTAAGCTTCAGCATCCCCAGCTCCAGCCCCGCACACTTCGCTCTCCTCGCCACGACCATCTACCTCTTCTGCGCAGAATACAGTCCCGGCATGGGCCCCGTCCCCGCCGCATACAGCGCCGAAGTCTTCCCGCTCTCCCACCGCGAGATCGGGACGAGTTCAGCCGTGGCCGTGACGAATCTCTGGGCATCGGCGCTATCGCTGACGTTCCCCGCCCTGCTGAGCTTTTTTGGCTCGCGGGGTGCGTTCACGTTGTATGCGGCGCTCAATGTCGTTGCGTTTGTGCTTGTGTTCCTGTTTGTGCCGGAGACGCGCCTGAAGACGCTGGATGAGCTAGATCTGGTGTTTGCAGTGAGCACGCGGCGGTTCGTGAGATACCAGGTGTTGGAGTACACGCCTTGGTGGATTAAGAGGTATGTGCTGAGGCAGGGGAACGCGGAATTGAGCCCTTTGGAGGAAGCGGCGGAGGAGTACAGGGTTCTGGAGCAGGAGGATGACGATGAGAGAGGGCAGTCAGTGGAGTGAGCCCATAACAACATCGCCGACTAGCCTCCTCCGATTGCACAATGCCGTCGATGGTTCACGTCTTCTTCTACAAAGACGCTTGCATGTGCCTAAAGATCTACTGTTGTGGGACGGTCTACCTGCCCCGCTCCAGCACAACGGCTCGCGATCGCACAGTCCCACGATTCTATGTCGAGTGCCTTGCAAGCTAGCTCAAGTCCTCCGCCGCGCCTTGCCCACAGCCCTCAATCCATTCCCCTGCGATCCCAGCCGCCCAACGCCGCCCTGCCGCAGAACCAGTCTGTCTGCCCGAGCCGGCCGAATCATGCCAGAGCGTGCACGCGGTACACTCAGTTCGTCCATCTATCTCACCGGGTCCACATCCCTTGCAATGGCAGCACATCGGGTCATCTTCGTCGCTGCTGCCATCGCGCAAAGGGGAGTTTGAGTCCATTTCTCTCCCTCCCTTCCTCATTCACTGAACATCACGCGACTACACCTTTTGCAGCCTTCATTAATTGGATTCCTCGAGACTCGATATGTTCCATGATCAGGGCGGGAGAACGCAGGACATGGGGTTTGTACACCGGTACGACCTTCTTCATCTTGTCTGCGGCGGAGAGAGCTTGAAATGCGAGTCCGCGTGGTTGTAAGAGGGACAAAGGCCTGCTGTGGGGTGCAACCTGGAAAGACCTGCCAATGTACACGTGGTTCCAGGGTCAAGGATCGAACACACAAACGTATATGATGACCAGTAACGGTTGCTCCTTTTGGCTTCAGATCCACGAATGCACCTGGGGAGAGAGTGTGTACTGTTGCGTACCCTCGAGCAGCTCGAGATGTAGATCATCAGTTACTGAAGAAGCTCAATGATTCTACTCGGCTATCCCAAATAACACATTCGGCATAGCTCAATCAACAGAGTATGGACTCATGAGAGAATCGTCGAATGCCGCAGACCGATCGTCTTCCCACTTCCTAACGTCATGACCCAGCCCCAGCGGCCATCGACTATTACCAGCCACCAAGTAATCCATCTCCACCTTCGAATCGTGCTTGTCGCTCGGCGGTTGAGCATCTTCCACCCACTTCTGCACATCATGCTCATGCCGGTGTTCTTGTCCTTCCGTGTCCTCACCTTCAGGCTGTAGAGATTGCTTCACCATTTCGGGCGACGAAGACCGAGAAGGACGTAGACGCAACGTGGGTTGGGCTTTCTTTGGTGTCTCCATGAAAATTCCACTATCGTTGGCTGGGTCTTGATCTTCGTTGGGGCTTTGGTTACGATCCTGGCTTGCCGCCCTGATGGTAGCTGTAGTGTCATCCATGTCGTGCTGATCTTCATCCTGGCTGGTTTCGTGATCTGGATGTGGATCCATCAAGCTAGTGGAGCGAGCCTCAGTGTCGCTCTGGCGCTCGATCCGACCATCCTTGTCAGCTGAGGGTATCGATCGGGCATATCGAGGTTGTCTCGGTGTATCGAAATCACCCTGCTGTTCTCTGTCTTCATCCTCGTCTGATAGCTGTGCAGATGACGGGATTGAAGGCGGGATATCACTTGCAGGAGACTGGGGGGACGGAGATGACTGCGAGCTCTGTGGCCTGTCATCTTCCGGCGAGCCAATAGCGGTGTTCCTGGCCGCGGTTGCATCGCTGTCCTCCTCGCCACGCTCGGGTAGCTGCTGAGCGTCTGGCTCTTGCAGCGGCGGCGAGCGTGTATTGACGGGTTCGTCAGCGGAACCTTGGTGCATGTTTTCAGGCGAGTGATCAGATGTATCCATACTGGAACGCTTGGAGTCTTCACCCAGCTTTGCAACATCCTCAGCAGGTGATGTAGGAGCCTGGTGATCATGATCGCGCGTAGTGGGCAGCTGTGACTCGTCGTCTTCATCTACCCCTGAGGCTTCTGTAGGGTGCGGCGTTGGCTCGTCGTGGCTTTCGGGGTCAGTAGTCACAGGTACAGGTTCGTGTATGGGTTCCTGTCCGCCATACGCGTCAAAATAAACAGATTTCATTTGACGGATAGATTTGGCTGACCTCTCATCATTCGGTGGATCTTCCGTAGACTCAGCTTCTTGGCCTTTGCCTGACTTTTCATTATCAAATGCGTTCTCCATGGATTCAGCTTCCTGTCCGTGGCCTGACTTCTGATCATCCGGTGAATCTTCCATAGATTGAGATTCCTGTCCTTTGGCTGGGCTCTCGTCGTCGTCGTCTGCTATTGCCTTGGTAGCTTCGGACTCCTGGTTTTCGGCTGGCCTCTTGTCATCATCTGGTATAGTCTCTACAGACTCAGGTTCCTGTCCAGCACTGGCGTCAAAATAAACGGATTTCATTTGACGGATGGATTTGGCTGACCTCTCATTATCCGGCGCATCCGCCTTGACTTCGCTAGCTTGACTGTCTTGCTCTTTCGTAATGACCGTGTCACTATCGACTCTGACGGGCTTGATCGGCTTATCTTCAGCACCTGATGGTGTCTCAGTATCGTTCGCCTTCGTAGAGCGTTCTTTGCTAGACGTGTTCCTGTCTTCAATAGTTTGTACTGGATGGTCGACCTGCTTTTCCATTTCTGATTCTCTTCGCCGTGTGATATGACCGACTTTAGATTTTTCAACGACGACGCACATCCAGACGCCAACTCGGTCATCGGCGCCAATGAGGGGAGTGCAAGAGACCCAGATCGCTCTTCCATTCTTGCCATCTTCGTGCTTTGTACCATTTGGTAGCTTGTTCCCGTCTCTGTTCTCACCTCGTTCAGATGTGAAGTGAATCTTGGCAGATACAGGCACGCCGGTCTTGAGGCTCCCGGCGAGACCTTTCAAGGTGGCATCAGGAGCGGCCACGTGCGACAGAAAAGGCGTCTGGAGAACATTGCCAATCCTCCTTAGCTTAGGAGAGACGAATACAATTCGAAGCGACGGGGCCGGTCTTAAAAGCATGAAAGAGTCGTAAACACCGGGTAGTTTTCCCGATAGTCGACCATCACCAGCTTGTCCAAGCTCCCAGGCTGCAGCATCACTTGGCTGCCGACTTTGGTCCTCGTCATCGACGTCGGACGCATCGGAATCCCCAAAGACACGTCTGTGTCGTCTTTCTCCACTACCAATGCTTCCAGTATCGTCGTCGTCACGAGTCGAAGAGTTGGCTCTGCTGCTGGCCTGAACGACGGCAGATTCTTCGAGATCAAACGTTTCGCTGAGATCTCTCAAACGCGCAAGGGCCCGCTTCTTCCTGCGCTGGTCATCATCCAGATCTTGTTGCGCCTTCTCTCGTTCCTCCTTCTTCTGTTCTTCGTCTCTGCGGTGAAGGTAGCGCTGGAAGCTCTCAAGCACACGTCCACCCTCAATCAGACCTGTCACGTCGACCTGAGCTCCAATGTGGTATTTCAGCTTGCCGTTTCTGTCATGCAATGGTGCAACCATGAGCAGGTTGAGGAAGGGTCTACCATCTCTCCTGTAATTCAGCAAAGTCTCGTTGATCTCTTCGCCTTTCTCGATCGCAGCCTTCAGACGCCGTGGAGAATCAGGATTTGTCTTTCGTCCCTGCAAGAAGCGGCAATTGTTGTTCAAAGTGTCCTCAGGACCATAGCGGGTCAATCTGTAGAACTCCTCACTAGCATAGATGATGGGGTTGTCCTGTTGGTTGGGATCGGCTAAGCAGAACACCTCTGACAAGCCTTCGAGCATGTCGCGCATGATAGGCGTACTTCTGCCAGTGATTTCGTTGATCAAGCACTCCGAGACGGTCTTCACCAAGGAGTATGAGATGAATGTAGGCAAGGCATCGCCTACCAATGCATTGAAGGAGGCGTTTGAGATAGCTTCAAATTCCGAGTCTAGGCTCGCAGCCCGTTGCCTTGTCTCGGTTGTGGTTCCTTCACCAGTATCTTTGGGCTTTAGTCCTTCAGCAACGGCATTCGCATAAGCCACGGCTTTGATTGCCTTTTGGGTTTCGAGGTATTGCGCTAGTAGTGGATGATATTGAGGTATGTACTTTTGGAGGAAAGCTGAGAACCGAGCAAGCTGCGGAGGATGGTGAAGGAGCGCATCAAGATGGCCGGCCGAGAACAGAAGTTCGGAGATGGTCTCGAGGGAGGGCGGCTTAGCTCGTGGTTTCGGAGGGTTGAGGTCAAAGTCCTCTGCTTCCGAACTGACTTCAGCCATCTTTGGCTGCTCCGACTCGAGCTGGTCGTCGTCCTCCTCAGGCTGTGCAGGTTGTTCTTCTACGTCGTTAGAAGCGCTTTCTAGGGTATCCTGATTCTCATGAGTAGCTGCGGAAATAAGATCTACTGATTGTTCATGCGCTTCTTCTGTACTATGTTGCAACTGCTCTTGCTCGTCGACCTTCTTGTCCTCGCGTGGTTGGTCGTTCAGGGTCTCCTGCTCTTTGTATGCACCCTGCTTGGGTGCCTCTGGCTTGGGGATGTGGCCGTTCGTTGAACGAGGGCTGTATTGGCTATATTGACTATACTGAGGTTGCTGACTTGATGATACTGGTGCCGCTGTTGGCTTAGCTTTCTTCTTGTGCTGTTTGTTCCGGCCAGATCGTATCCTGAAGTTCTGCTTGATCCTCTCCAAATCCATGGTGTGGCTGAGCGTATCGTGGTCAGTGGACTCAGACGAATAGTTTGTGAAACACAACAGAGGACGGCATGGTTGGTAGCAGCAACTCAACGCGTCAGGTAAAAGGTGTCATGAGAAGTTAGCAGATAGCAGAGCAATGAGTACGGCACGGCACAAGATACTTGCAGTTAGATTGGAATTGCATGATGGAGCAAGAAAGCTATACCGTCCGTAGGAGCATCAGCTATGCAATCTATCTTGTCTGTGTACCAGGATGCAAGGTGTTGCGATCGAAGCCTGATAGGCGGTAGAGCTCGAGAGGGAGACCTGTGCGAGCACTGCTCGCGTCATGGAATAAGCCACGTCTGGTGCTTGACATCATTCGGCTTGGGCTAAGATCGGGTCCGCTGATCGACGATCGTGGAGTGGTCGTCTTGGAGCTTGACTTGTCCACACGAAGCGAGGAGCTCTGCCTGGAGTCCAAATATCAGGAATCTTGTATATCATTGGTATTTCGTGATTCCGCCATCATACGATCCATGCCTACTCGCTCAAGCTTCAACGTTAACAAGGGCATGCTGAGGCTGATGACAGGCACGAAACTAGGTTGGCAAACACAGCCAAGCGTCAAATGCCTTGCGTAGGTAGTTTACTGCCTGAACTTCCCCCTGGGATGCGTAACTTAGAAAGCTAGACTCGCCATCATAGTCAGCAACATCCCGCTTCCCTGACTGACACGTTGTGGTCCTGCATCTACCATGTTCATCCGAACCCACGTGTGCGTATGCTACTTCGGTAGTCGCCACATACCGCATGAGCGGTATCAGTGCTTGCCCCACGTGATCTAAAAGCCTCATTTCTTGAATCGCGGATTATCCCGTCGCTTACCTAACCGAAGGAACAGCACACACCCTTGAATGCGAAGCGAACGCAGTCAGACCACAGATCTGCAGTACGAGCAGTCGCAGCACAGCCTATCGATGTCTCTTGTCGCTTAGATAGGTTTGTGGTGCCGAATGTACCTGGGCAGTTTCTGGCCAGCCGCCTGAAGAACGTGTTCCTTGAGATGAACAGGTGACATGTCTGGGAATCAACCAGACTCTCCTCGTTACATCTGACATATCACACCACAGGCTCGTATTGTTGAGGGGTTTGTCGTTCCTTTCATGGCACAGCATGGCTACAGGACTTCGACACAGGATGGCCTATAAAGACGTCCAACGACTGTCGCAAACATAGCACTGATATATCCTTCAAACACGAAAACATTCAACTGAGCAGAGCTAATGTCAACCCTGCCAAACACCCACCACCTACCAGCCGCAGCACCCAGCCAGACCAACACACCATATCCCATCCCAGGCGCCCCGGATCTCATCATGGGTGACATGGCTGTCTACGGCTACGGCGCCCCCTACCCCCTAGTGGACCACCCCCACGAGCGCACACACCAGCACCAGACCTTCTGGCGATACCTCCAACACCAGAAGCCCGACCAGAAGCTCTACCCAAACTATCCGGACGTCGACATCCGCGACGCAACAACCGAATACCTCATCGAGATCGAAGTCCCCGGCGTCAAGGACAGCAGCGAAATCACATGCCAATGGACTTCGATGAAAAGTCTCGTCGTCACCGGCGCCATGACCCGTCCAGCGTGGAAGTCCGACAAGAGCGCTGGAAAAGCGACGGCGACGGACGGCAGCGGCGACTCCAAGCCGTCAGAATCGCCCGAACCATACCTCCTTGTCGGAGAGCGGAAGATCGGAGCTTTCCGGCGCAACTTCTACTTCCCCGTCGAGATGGAGATGGAGAAGTTGAGCGCCAAGTTGGAAGCTGGACTCTTGAGGCTGCGAGTCCCAAAGCACGGACAGGCTATCCCCAAGGGCGATAGCAAGGTCAACATTGAAGTTCAAGATTGAGGAAGACTTGGGTGCTGAGTCGTGAGGGGAGGATTGCTAGGAAGCCCCGGGGCTACACCGTCGAAGCTAGATCGACGTCTACATCTGCAGAGTCTAATGCTTGATACGTAACACGAATCCAATGATTGTTCTCTTCTATTATGATTGGAGGCATAGTTTGGTTGATGAGCTCTAGCTGTCATGGCGTCTCCCAATGCGACTGTCAGCGAGTGCTGAGGATCGCATCGGGTACCTTGCTACAAGGCAGAGTAGATCTGGATCAGCGCGTTGCGGAGTACAGGGAGGTCAAGCCAGTGGGTTTGCGGGTAATAGTGCCATAGTATTTAGCTCGTTGTAATCGTGGTACCATCAGAGGTTTTTGCATAGGTCCACCACCCTCCCAAGGATGTCATATCAGCCTCTAGGTTGTATTGAGCCCTCACTTTGACTGATGAACAGCTACGATCGTCTGGAAGAATCATCGATAGAACACCAGTCGTTTCAACCATCTATCCCCCATCGCTCGCGCTCGCCGACAACCCCATTGCTCATCTTTAATTGTTGAGGTCCACTTTCTCCGTGATTGAGATATCAGTCTGGGTCTGTCACCTGTAATGCCGTCCACTATTTGCGTGTCCCCGCTTGATCCAGGACGACCCATAGCATATCAGTACCAAGATCGAAGTGGGACGCGTCTCAAGATCTTGTAGCTTTTCTTCGAGGCCTCGCTTCGGAGGGCGTAGTAATGTCTCAGTGCCAATTCCCGCTGCCTCCTGCTAAACCCATGAGTAAAGTCGCCTCTAATCCGAGACTTCTGAAGCTCATGGGTGATCCTGTGAATCATTTGGTCACACTTGCTGAATTGTTCTCGGTAGAGATCTAAGTAGCTCAGGAGTTCTTGTGCGCCGAGTCTCCGATGGTACCTGCTCGTTGTCAGTGAAGTTGATCGGAGAGCTCGAATACGTACGGGTAGAGGACGTGCTCTATTGTAGCGACTGACGACAGAAGTTCTAGGGTTTGCGTTTCTTGTCCGGAAGAGAGTGGTTGTCTTGCTGGTTATTGGCAGGCGCTGAGCGAATCAATACGGAAGACATCAAGAAAGGCCCGAGTCTCGATATTCTCACAAGATCTCACAACTGTGTAGACTACTGAGTCGAAGTGAGCGTAGAGTCATGGTCATCAAGTAGTGAAGATCTTAAGGACTTGAGTGTGTTGATAGCAAGGGCTGCCGTTCGTCGGATTTCTGACCGTCTCGCTTCTCGGGCAGTCTAGATCAAGGTCAGATGGTGCGTCGCAGTACGTCGAAGGAGACTCACTTCAGATAGCCAATGAAAGAAAGCAACCAAAAGGCACCAAGGTAAGTGATTGTCCACTCCAGAAAGCCTGCTGTTCTCCAACAGTCGAGATACATCAGGGCCACGAACGTTATGCTGAGCGTGGTCATGGCAATCACGAGGACAGTGTTGACGATACACCTGCACCAGTCAGGTTGGGTTCTACTCTAGACGTGACGACTTACCATCTTCTCAACTTGGGATAGTCCACACGAAGCTTCAGTTGATCAGACCAAGTAACTCCAGTGAATATGGCACTTAATCCAAGACCGCCGAATGTGCAGAGTAGTAGAATGTGGTGTCTCTCGTGCGCTTGGACAGTGTCGAAAATTGCCAGGAGGAAGAGCGATACTGCAGCCTCGAAACTGAGGACTACAGCAATATAAGACATGGTTTTACGCCATCGAGCATCATGTGCGAGGGCGTAGCCATTTCGAGCGTACCGGATGTGGTTGGCCGACCATATCGTGGCAAGATACGTCAACGCTGTTATGGTGCAGCCAGCAATGAAAACTGGCCTGAGCTCGGATGCTGCTATATCGGATATAAAGGCGACATAAGGATTGCTCTGCACTGGGTAAGTCGGTCGACCTCTTGCAAGCCAATGCACGAGGAGGACCGAGAGTGTGAGGCCCCACACGCCACCTGCGCTCACAGCGAAAAGCCAAGAGTACTTGAAGAACTTGCTTTGCATATGGACAAGAGACATTATACCGTGCGACGCTGCATCGAACGGGACAATGTGTCAAAGCTTACGGTGGTTATTGCCGTGACACCCAAGAGGATAGAGAGTATTGAAAAGAACGATACGAGTGCGTACTCACAACGAGCGAGGTTTCACGGCAAGCGACTCGACCTCCGAATTTCACTTCCGCCGGCTGAACGTTGTGCCGAACATTTTCCTGTTCCTCAGATCAATCATTCTGCTCGTCGTTGCAAAAGGTTCTCACCACACGAGCCATGTACGGATCAGGTGAGATAACACTCGCAACTCAAAACTCTTCTGCTGTGTCTGGGGCCACTGAGACATTGAGGTCGAGGCACAGCGATAACTCGAGATCCTGACCTTGTATTGCATTTGCGGTATGCCCCGGCAGGAGCATGCCCGGAGGTCGTAACCCCGAGAGAACACGCATTCTCTAGGTGCAAGAAGGACCGCGTGCTTGTGTGACCTGGTGTTCGAGTCTGTGCGGAAGCTTCTAAGGAGAACGGTATCACAACTATCATTCGTGCCGATCTCGACAGAGTGGAGGGGCTTCTCGATTGCCGCGCGTGATAAGGCCACTCGATTACTTTTTGTTGCAACCGTTCCGTATCCCTCTTACCCGACAAATTCTGGAATCACCGGCTGCCTCCTGAAACCGTCTGCAATGTGTGTGATAGCAAGATCGATTGCTCCCTTTTGCTCGGGCAGGCAATATGGCGACCGCTGCAGGACCTTGAATGGGATAACAAGCTGCATCGCAGCAACAACATTGACCTCTTGCCATCCACCGCCTGGGTTGTACCCTGACGGTGCGGACAGAAAGTGCCCCGTGTTCGAGACATCGCCAAGTGCATAAGCCGTCAGCCCAATCAGGTCACTCGCTGTCATCTGGATGATGCGCATGAAGGAATCCACCTTCGAGTCGTAGCGAGCCGTTTTGCTCGGGTGTAGATCGCAGTCGTATGCCGAACCCCTTTTGACCTTCACTACTGTGATCAAGGTTTCGTAAAGCTTGATCCGAGCTATAAGGAACCTCAGCCAATACAGAAAGACCCAGAAGCTGTAGAAATAGTGTCGTGCGTGAAAGGGATATAATGCCCACATGGTGCCGGCTAAATTACCTCGAACCGGCATCATATCCCATCCAGGCTCTTTTCTGCTCCAATTGAGCATACCTTCATCCAAGCGCTCGCCTTCATAAAGCAGTTGATCAAGCTCGGCCGCAAGCTTTTCTGATTCTGGCTGTAGGTCGAATTTATGTAGTGTATACTTTGTCACCTCAAGATGCCTGGCGGTTTTCAGAAAGAAGGCTGTGGCGTTGTTGGCAGTTGCAGAAGGTACAAACTCGTTCTCGTCCTTGTAGATGTCGACCTCGAGGTAATCGAAGTCGGAGGAAGTGACCGAGTTCAAGGTGAAGAGGCGCATTTGTATTGCTGCTTTAAATATGCGAAAAATCTTCTCGCTCCTAGGGTTGTCAAATTGCTTCTGACCCCGGATACGCAGTAATTGCATGGCACCGCGCATGTGAGCAATATGAGCCTTCCACTCTCTGTCCACGTCTCGGTGTCCACTGTCGATTCGCCCGTGGACTAGCACCGAATTGATGGCCTACTAATCGTGAGTAATGTGGAGGCAAGAATAGCAGCTAGACATACCTCGTAAAGTCCCAACAGCCACACTGCGGTCACTGCTTCGTCTTTGACGGCTTCGCTTTCGTCTGACATAGTAATAGCGACACTTTTGATCGCTTTAGTGTATTCACAGTGTGTTTGCAGTCGTACATCAGTGCCGCTGTACCGGTCCGCTAAGGTCATCCTAGAGACGGCTGTCGACGCTGCATAAACCGCAGTATGTGCCTGGGACTTGTGAAGCATATCAGGCAAGAAGTCAAAGACGGGGATGCCGTACTTCTTGCTAGCTTGGAAAGAGAACAAATTCAGGAAGAAGCACGTAGCCTGGTGCTGTATGTCGTACTTTGGCGGTGGGATGATTGACCTAGAGTGATAGACTGGTACCTGGAGCAGCTTGCTCTCGTGCTCTTGTGATTCATCCTTGACTCCGAGGATTCTGGTTTCTCGCGGTGCTTGAGGATGAAAGACTTTTGGATGGACTAGCTCAGAAGTGAAGAGGACCAGGGGTGTGGGCGAGGCACTGATCGACGCCGCAGAGCGTGAACGCTCGAGAAAGGAGCCCCCTAAAGGAATGACGGACCCGTGCCGCTGGATTTCTGGAGCGGATTGTGTTCTCTGCGGGACGACGTCAGGCCGAAGGTGAAGTTCTATCGAGTGCGGATATCCAGGGCAAGACTTGCGTATCTGAGCGCACTTGTGACATCCGGGTCGACCTTCATCACACTAGGTAGCTTCAGCGCCAGTCCTCCGAAGTTTGAATTGGACAAGCTACCTTGACCCTACGCTTGCGGCACCGCGCACAGCCAGTACTTGATCTGCTAGAATTGCGCATTTGAAGGTGTGTATCTGATTTGTGATCGTACCGTACGGCTAGCCACTATCACCGGAAGTGCGAGGAGCTGGGCCTACATTTGACAGGGTGGGAGATGCGAGTTTACATGTTTTCCAGGAATTGGTTCTATGCAGTAACAGATTTCTGCTTTGCGCAAGTATAGCTGCTCGAACGCAGAGTCTGCTTCTGCGTGCATGCAAGCCTGGATGTAGTCCTTGCATGGACCTTAGTCGCGGAGCAACTTTCCGATGTGGTCGAACATCAAGTTTAGCGGAAGCTGGACCTGTTGCTGCTATGAACGATGAGGTCGAAGCACGAAGATTGAGAGCACCTCGGTGTCTCGGCTCGAGCGTCCATTCTGAGGCCGACTAAAATAGAGATGTTTCAGTGCATGGATATCTGTAGCGGCTGAGAGCTGAGAGCTGAGCCAAACGCTGAGGAGGACGACCAGTCTAGCTCTGGACTACGATCTTGGCGGTCGTGCGTAGTACTCGATAGACACGATGTAACTGAGTACTCGCAGACTGGACGACCAACAATCATCGCGACAACATGACACAGTTCGATCACGAATGAAAAGCGCAATGTCCACAGTCGCACACCGGTGTGAGATAGGCAGGAAAGCTCCTCTGGACACCCAGAGTGTGACTGCCATTTGTGCCCAATGAATATGGCCTGTAAGCACCAACTTGGCGTCAGCGGGCTGAGCTTGCCTTTTGGCGCAGTTACTTCAGCCTGCATGTTGATTATGAGGACGACAAGTCTGGCAGCCTTCGTCGACTCGCTATTGTACCTTGCAGATCTGTCTCGTGGCAGAGCTTAATATCTTCTGATCCATTTCGTGTTGATCCTTCCCAAATTAACGTTAGTCTCGGCGCGCGTGAGAAGGGCCTTAGCGGGATGTTGACTGACGTGAGCGACTACGTCTGCTAGGCAGGTACGAACAGTGACACTATTCTGCTCAGCATTGCCAGAGATCACTACGCGACAGCTCTAGCAGAGACCCTTCATTACCGAACTTGCAGAGTCACCTCCGTCCGCATAGTCAGAAGAGCAGCACGATATACTATTGCGACGATGGCTTCGAGGTTGATTCTCGTTCTCGGCGACCTGTTCATTCCAGACCGGGCACCAGTGAGTCGTCAGCCGCATATCGCGCCATCCTTTTCTCTGACCGCTCATAGGATATTCCAGCAAAGGTCAGTCAGCTGGGCTTCCCATACCGCTACTCGTCGCTTACAATGCGCAGTTCCGAAAGCTCCTCACACCTGGAAAGATCGGGCAGACAATATGTTTGGGCAACCTGAAAGACAAAGAGACCTTTGACTATCTGAGACAAGTCGCTCCCGAGCTTCATATTGTCAAGGGTGATTATGATGTCGACACCCCAAATCTGGCTCTGTCAAAAGTGGTACAACACGGCAACATGCGCCTTGGCTTCACACATGGCCATACAGTGATACCACAGGGCGATGCAGATGCACTACTCATAGCTGCCCGACAGATGGACGTAGACGTTTTGCTGTGGGGAGGCACCCACAAGTTCGAAGCTTACGAGCTAGAAGGGAAGTTCTTCGTCAACCCGGGCAGCGCCACTGGTGCCTTCAGCACCAACTGGGGCGCAAGCGACGAAGAGCTCGTGCCCAGCTTTTGCTTGATGGATGTAGGTTGGTCCGTGTTGTCGTTGCCATGTTAGCTAACTCGGCGCAGGTGCAGGGCGACGTGCTTGTCCTCTACGTCTACCAACTCCGATCTGACGCCAATGGCAATGAAAATGTGGCCGTTGAAAAGGTCTCGTACCGGAGACAGGCGCCCTCAGCAGCATCGTGAGGAATTCGTCTCCACCACATAAAACAGCAGTATCCGATTCAATGAAAGTACGCAGTAATCGGATTGCGAGTGAGCGCCGGCAGAGAACCAGTTCAGCAAACATTCGAGCATCGATCTCGGATCGCCGGATTACGAGTTCTCTATCAGTGCCTGTCGAATGTATCTATCCCCGATGAAGCGCCATGCCGCATCAGAGCGTGGACCCACCTCGCCCATTGGGTGTTTGTCCAGCGCATGATCACAAATCCGCCTTACCAGGTCATGGGCTAGGCCAAAATGCGTTGGTGTTGGTCGATGACCACGGACAAGGGAAAACCGAAATGGTCGCGGCTGGGTGGTATAGCGCTGCTTACCTACATGTGCGCTGACTGATACCGCTGGGTCTTACCACCCTTCTGCGAAGGTCCAGCTCATGACATTTGAGACTCATAAAGAGGGCCCCGACAGGTTCAACCGATCTTGAGGCTGCTTCGACTTATGCTCAGGACCAGGATAGTCCCAATATATCTCGCAACCGAACACGTAGATGGCATCAAGTTGCACATATAGTATGCGATGGAGATCCCAGGAGACAGGTCGCTGTGTATTTCATCTTAGCGAGATGGTCTCGATCTAAAAGTATGAATCCGTCTCTCACGTATCCTTGACCTTTCCTAGTTTACCTGCTTCTTAGCGGATCTATGGAAAGCGTCTGCTTACACCAGAAACTTGCTAATGAAATGGTGCTCACCGCCGTTCTGCGCCGCCAAAGACTGGCCGAATGAAATAGTACCTCTTTTGAAAGTGTTACACCAGTCTACATAGACATTGTCTAGCGTTAGCCCAGCGTTACAGGAATAACTACGCTATAGCTCTGTCAAACCGAAATTCGCGTCTTGCTCAATGGAAAATGCTACCCCTGATTATCTAACACAGCATGATCGACTACCCAAACACCTCAATTTTGAAATGATACTCAATCTCACTCCCGTCCTCGCGTCCCCTCAACGTCATCTGCTGACACAAATCCGCCAGTTGCGCCCCAATGACCGGCGCACCGCAAAAGAACACCCCGACCCGCCGTCGTCTCTGCTTGTCCCTTCCAAACAGCGCCAACATCTCCTCGTAATGCTGGTCCATGATTTTCGGGAAGTCGGGACGGCCGAAGTGTGTCGATGCGATGAGACCTGTGAGGGGACTGACGGGTTGGGCTTCGGTGCGGTGTTTCTCGAGGAGACAGCGGTAGATGTGTAGGGAGATTGGGGGGTTCTTGAATTTCTTGGTGAGGTGTGGGTGGATGCGGATGTCGAGGTTGGGGGAGTGGCCGGGGGAGACTTCTGACCTGCTGACTTTGTTGAGCAGGTCAGAGAACCAGGACAGGTGGTTTTTGTCGCGCACGATCCAGTGGAAGTCGGCGCGGCGGTACAGAGTAAGGTCTAGGCCGGCACGTTCGGGTCCGTGTTTCTCGACGTCGCTGGCCGGTGGCGGGGCTGTGTAGTTTCTATCAGAACTTGTCGGTGTAACCGTGTCAGATGTTCTCTCGGCCACTGATCGAGGGGCAACTTGGGTGGTCTGACTTTCATTGTCATTGAATCTGTTCGAAGCCTCTGAGTCGCGGCGGCGTGTCCAGTCGTTGTCTTCGCGGACTTGCAGGTCATTGAGAATACCGCTGAAAGGTGTGACACCGATGCCGGCCCCTACGATCATGGTTTGGTCAAAGTCGTAGAAACGTTGTGCAGGTGCACCGAAGGGACCATCTATCGACACGTGCTTGAGATCTAGGTCTTGAAGCTTCGAGGTCCAGTCACCATCAGTCTTGATGCGAAGCTGCATCTCGCGCCCAGTACATGTTGATATTGTGAAGGGATGCCATTGAAAGTATGAGAGCTGTGGGACGCAGAGGAAAATGTACTGTCCTGCCTCGTAGTTCCAGATTCGTCGTTTGGGGATTGTGCACGTTATCATGACCGTCTCTTCGTCAAGCACTTCGAGCTTCGCTGGTATCTTGTAGAATGCTGAGCTGATCCTTACTACCCGTTCCATGATGATTAACAGTGTCGGAAAAGCCAGGAGTATGCCCATCATAGGAAACTGTAGGAGACCCAATGTACCATGTGCCATGATTAGGCCGATGAAGGCATATATCAGTAAGTGTCCCAGCTGAAAGACCTCATAGGACTTTAATCGGATATATGGCATGCTAAGCAGACCAATGGTGTAAAGTATTCCAAGTGCAGTAAGACCAGACCAGCCAGGTAGCGATCGGACGTACGCCACATATGGTCGAGGCACCGCGTCAGAGCCTAGCAGCGCTGCGACGGCATCCTGACGATTAGCGCGTGAGCCATAATTGAACGTTCCGCTTAGATGACCGATAGCATGAAGGGTCGCCAGGCAAATGGCGCAAATTGAGATGTAGATGTGAAAGCTCTGGCTCTTGTCGGAGTTGATGAATCTTGAAACGTAGTAAGATTTCCGCATGAAAGTCTGGAACCATCTTGACATGCTGAGGAGCAGGAAAAAGATTGTCGGCCAAAGGGCGCCGGCGCTGAATTTTGCGAATGCACGCCCCAGCCAAAGGCGGCTTGATACTGGGGTTCCGCATACTTCACGCACTGCCAGACGCCGAGAGCAATCTGTGCGCTGACTACGAAAGCGATGAAACAGTACTCTGGACCCTCAACCTCCCACATCGCTCTGAGCTTCCGAGCCCAGGTAATGTTCTTCAAGTACTCGAGCTCGTCCTTCTCTGTCTGCTTTTCTTGCTCCATGGACGGGATCTGCCATGTTCTGACGATCTTTTTGAAGTCATCGGCTGGGATCTTATCTTTCTCGGTTCCCAGCATGGAACGGAGAAACTCATGTCGCTGATTGTCTTTCCGCGAGGAGTGATGTAAATTATGGACTTTGGGTTCAGGCTGTAGTTCCTTGTAGACTTGGTCTAGCTTTTGTTCAAGCTCGGTGTATGAAACGCAGCCATCGTTGTCTCTGTCAAGTTGAGTCACGAAATCATCGATCTCGTCCTGGGTAAGGAATTGAACATCGGCCATGGTAATGGTAGAACACGGTTCGCAAAGCACAAAGACCCACCTTTCATTTTAAGCACATAGTGAGGATAACAAGAAGCATATGTATGTCGCACATCGTGCTCTAACCTTGACTTCATGTTGGTTTGGCGCAACGTCAACGCGCGTTCACCAAGGACGACGAGCAAACGCCCAGGAGAAAGTCTGAGCTTATCGCAAGGAACAGGTGAAAAGCGATTCGATGCGTGAGCGAGTAGGAAGCACGCCAAGCCTCGGCAGGGAAATACGCCAATGTTAAGAAGCAGCCGCGCTTTTCTTCTCTTGGCCATTTGCCTTACACTCGCTTTGTGACGAACAGCCTGCAGTGCGTGTGCAACCTACCACTGGCACGATCACACTGTGAGCCTTGCAAGTTCCACAACAATTCAACCTCGTAACTGTCTGCGCACACCGCAATCATGTCTCTGTGCATCAACAGACTCCAGGAAGAGCGCAAGCAATGGCGCAAGGACCATCCATTCGGCTTTTATGCTAAGCCAGCACGAGGCGCAAATGGTGTCACAGATCTGAAGATGTGGGAGGTTGGCATACCAGGCAGGGCAGGCACGATATGGGCGGGCGGACTGTTCAAGTTGACCATGACTTTCCCTGACGAGTACCCTACGAAGCCACCCAAGTGTAAGCAGTTTCAGACACGAAGTTTGACCAGATGCTGACAAGCGCAGGCAAGTTCACGCCGCCTCTATTTCATCCCAACGTTTATCCGTCAGGCACGGTGTGTCTCTCGATTTTGAACGAGGAAGAAGGCTGGAAACCAGCAATCACAATCAAGCAGATTCTTATGGGCATTCAGGATCTTCTGAACGATCCGAACCCCGAATCCCCAGCTCAGGCTGAAGCGTACAACCTTTTCAAGAAGGATCGGGTGGCGTACGAAAGGAAGATCAAGTCAGTGGTTAAGGACAATCCAACTCCGTAGTAAGGTACATCGTAGGGTATGGGATATCGGGTGTGTACCAGTCAAGTCATGGGAGTTTTATGTCTTTAGCATGGCGCAGGGCGCGAACACGGTTCGCTTGGGGATCATGAAAGCACGATAGCAATGAATTTATGAGCAAAGCACGAAGCGCCAATGCTAGACCGGTAGCAGACGGGATGGCGGTTGCGGACTACGGACAAGGAGATGAGGCCCCTGACTCCCTACACATGAATTGCGGTGCCTTTTCGGGACTGGCGTGGGGGTCCCCAAGCACCTCAACGCGTGTGGCGTGGGCGTGATAGGGAGCGCGACGCCGGTTGCGGGGCTTTTACTTAAGAACACCGATAATTCGTGAAGTCAATCCACGTACTCACGCTTTACACGCACCTGAACATTTGCCATTGCGACAAGTCAGAGGCGAAAAGGAGGTTAGAGCTTCTCAAACCCTTACAAGTCAGGTACAGAATGGAGCTGTCGTGTGCCTATGCTCACCCGATCATCGGCTCGAGCTCAAACTCAAGCTCATATTCGCCGAACCCTGTGACGCTCCACACAATATTTTGTCCTACAGAACCAGTGCGGTCGACGGAATCGTTCTGCTCTTCCAGCCATACACCCCCACTGATAGAGTTGCTTATCTGGTGGTCGTGCCACTTGTGCGACGCTGTTCTACCTTTTGCATTCTTGACTCACTGCTGCGCACCCATTTGCTTCATCAGACCTCGACCTTTCACTTGCTTCTGCCGCTTCTGATCTTCTCCTCACTACAACCGCAGACGTCTTAAGATGTGTGGAATCTTCGCCTGCCACGGGTATGCTGCTTGTTTTCTTCAGAAGTACTTGTGCTAACCCTTGCATAGCCACCCAAAGGTCAACGAGTTCAAGAAGGAAGCCCTAGCATGTGTGAAGTGCCTCCGACATCGAGGGCCAGATTGGTCCGGCAACTGGATCGGCAACAACACCATCTTGTGCCACGAACGTCTTAGTATAGTGGGTGTGCACTCTGGTGCTCAGCCCCTGACCAACGACGACAGCACAATTGCCCTTGCGGTCAATGGCGAGATCTACAACCACAGAATAATACGAAAGTCGCTCAAGAAACCCTACAACTTCAAGACAAACTCGGATTGTGAAGTCATCATTCCACTGTACCAGCAATATGGCATTGACGCGCCAAAGCATCTTGATGGCATGTTCTCCTTTGTGCTCCACGACAAGGAGCAGAACCGAACGATAGCCGCTCGAGATCCAATTGGCATTACTTCCTTCTATATCGGCCGTAACAGCAAGACTCCAGGCGCAGTGTACTTCGCATCTGAGCTGAAAGCTCTTGCGCCGGTGACAGACAAGATTGATTTCTTCCCCCCTGGCCACGTGTACGATTCGAAGACGGACAAACTCACAAGGTATTTTGAGCCAACGTGGTGGGACGGAGACAGAGTGCCGGAAACACCCATAGACTACAAGCTCATCAGAAAGAGCCTTGAGCGATCGACGCTCAAGCGACTTATGGCTGAGGTTCCCTATGGTGTTCTGCTCTCTGGAGGTCTCGACTCCAGCTTGACAGCTTCCATCGCGCAGCGGGAAACTTTGAGACAGCAGGCAGTAGCCAGCGCGCAAGCCAATGGGCAAACCAACGGCCACAAAGAGAATGGAGACAGCCTGGTCGGTATTGACGATGAGGACGGCGACGTGAGCACGGTCACATTCCTCCCGCAACTGCACTCTTTCTCGATAGGTCTTCCGGGTGCACCAGACACAAAAGCTGCGATTGAGGTCGCTAAGTTCCTGGGCACGAAACATCACGACATGACATTCACCATCCAAGAAGGCCTCGACGCTCTCAGCGATGTGATCTACCACCTCGAGTCCTTTGACGTAACCACGATCCGAGCCTCCACTCCGATGTACCTCCTCAGCCGAAAGATCAAGGCAATGGGCGTGAAGATGGTGCTATCAGGAGAAGGAAGTGACGAGATATTTGGAGGATACCTATACTTCCACGCTGCTCCCAACAAGGCAGAATTCCACAAGGAGACAGTCAGGCGGGTGAAGAACTTGCACTTGTCAGATTGCTTGCGAGCCAACAAGTCGACGTCTGCTTGGGGGTTGGAAGCAAGAGTGCCGTTCCTGGACAAGCAGTTCCTCGAGGCGTGCATGAACATTGACCCTCAGGAGAAGATGATCACCAAAGACCGCATCGAGAAGTACATTCTACGAAAAGCATTTGACACTTCTGATGAGCCGGACGTCAAGCCTTATCTCCCAGACCATATCCTTTGGCGACAGAAGGAGCAGTTCAGCGATGGAGTTGGGTACGGTTGGATTGACGCACTCAAGGACAACGCCGAGCAGCACGTCACGGATGAGATGATGAAGAACCCCAAGCCTGAATGGGGTAGTGACATACCAGACAGCAAGGAGGCATATTGGTATAGAACTATGTTTGACCAGCACTTCCCCCAGTACTGTGCCAGCACGGTTATGAGGTGGACACCGACATGGTCGAAGCAGACTGATCCTTCGGGGCGAGCGATCGCAACGCATGCCGCAAAGTACGAGAACGTAGCTTAAGAGGAAGAGTTGTTTCGATCGAAGGCGCAAGCACGCATCCTTCGGCACGAGAGTTACGAGTTGACTGATAGCGCACTACGAGGCGTTGGCATTTGCTGCGTATATATGGGCCGCCTGAAAGAGATCTATGTATGTACAATGTGTGGGAGTGCAGTCTCTTGTATGGAAGGCAAGACAACAGACTGATAACATTGGGCTGAATAGGAGGCGGAAAATATTTTTTGAACATCACAAATTGGCTAGCTCGAAGTGATCACTACTTAGAAGTGAATATAGATCTGTCTGACCTCAATGGTTAGGTATTGACAAAGTACTGTCATCCCTTTGTCGCCGTTGGTAGCCAAGTCATTGCAAGAGTGAGCATTGAGCATGAGGTGAAGAAGCAATTTCCAATTGGACACAATGGTGTTGGCGCGGTCGCCAGTTGCCGTGTTTGGGTTGTTTGACAAGCTTCTCCGAAAAATCGCGAGCCCGAGCGATCGGCTTCTCCTGCAGCTGCGACTGCACTGAAACTCAGCACCTTCCCAATACCTCCAGGTTGACCACAATCATCACCGATACGAACCGTCCACTTAGTCTTCTAATTCCACATTTCTCTCGTCAAAATGGCCGTCCCAGTCCCCTTCTCAGACATCTCGAAACCTGTCAACGATGTCAGCGCATTCTTGCTCCTGAGCTGTGTCACTCTCCACTAACTTGAGCTACAGCTGTTGAACAAGGATTTCTACCACACCGCAGCTGCTGCGCTCGAGGTCAAGAGCAAAGCACCAAATGGCGTCAACTTCACCGCTAAGGGCCGAAGCGCACACGAGGGCCCAATCACTGGTTCGGTAGGCATTCTCATCATAAGTCAATACTTCTGGATATTACATACTGATACCACTACCAAGCTCGAGGGCAAATACACCGATAAGGCTTCCGGTATGATCGCACCTTTCAGACTCCACGCAGGGACACACTGACACTATCACAGGCCTGGCGCTGACCCAGACATGGACAACCGCCAACTCCCTCGACACCAAGCTCGAGCTCGAAGACAACCTCACCAAGGGCCTCAAAGCCGAGATCCTGACCAACTACTTGCCAGCCAAGCAGTCCTACGGTGGCAAGCTCAACCTCTACTACAAGCAGCCGTCGGTCAACACCCGTCTGTTCACCGATTTGTTCAAGGGTCCCATCGCAACCTTCGATGCCACAGTCGGCCACGAGGGCTGGGTTGTCGGTGCTGAGGGTGGTTACGACGTTGGCAAGGCTGCCATTACAAGATACGCTCTGGCTGCCGGCTACTCCCAGCCTACCTACGCTGCGTCCATCACCGCCACCAACAACCTGAGCGTCTTCTCCGCTGCGTACTACCACAAGGTCAACACTGAGGTAGAGGCTGGCGCCAAGGGTACCTGGGACTCCAACGCTGGCTCCAACGTCACTATGGAGGTTGCGACCAAGTACAAGCTTGACCCAAGCTCTTTCGCGAAGGTATGAAATGCTCCAATGTGGGACGAGAGAATGCTAATTGTTCGTGATAGGCCAAGATCAACGACAAGGGTATTGCTGCCCTCGCCTACAACGTCAAACTCAGCACTGGCGTTACTCTAGGTGTTGGTGCGTCGGTCGACACCCAGAACTTCAAGGAGTCTGCGCACAAGGTTGGTGCTTCGTTCACCTTCGAAGGCTAAGCAGCGCACTGTTACGACTTTGGCCTGCCAAAGAGATGGAACCCTCGAGACCAGCAATTGTACAGAAATTTGATATGCACGTGTTTGGTGAGCATGCTTTGAGCATTGAGCGCTGGAAGAGACCTTGTTTGCGGACTTTTCGAGCGAGCAGGAGCGTTCTATATCTCGACCCAATGTCTAAACACTTCTTTAAAAACTATGTCTTCTGTAGTACCGCAAACACGTGGTCTTAAATGACATCTGGATCTAGTACGCAAAATGGTTTGTTTCCGTGCGGTCCGTGGGGTAGCGGTGACTGCAGCGGCTCGATGCCCATTTGATCCAACACAATGGCGCCGTGCTTGCCTTTCAACCTGATGACTCTTCGGCTGGATTCTCCCCACCACGTCTTACCAGTTTTGAAGTTGAATGTGGCCAGTTGCTTCGTCCACAAATCTATCAATTGACCATCGATCTGAAACACCCACTCACGACGCTGCTCTTCTTTCAGCGCCTCTTTTAGTGCCATCGGCTTTCAACAAACCGCCTCTTGGGCTTGCACTCATTCTATTGAGGATGGTTCCGACGCCGACACCAAACGCTACGATTCCACTGACGACGATAAAGCGGGCCCAGAAGTTGGACTCGTCGTCAGCATGCTGCTGTGCAGCGGCCATTTCAGCCTGTCTCCTTCGCTGCCTCCTCTGGTCTTCGACACTCTGCGTCTTGTACACGGGCGTCGGGTTGAAAGTCGGGTCCCATCTGCCAGCTTCAGCAAATTGGCTTGCGTCAAACTGGCCAGCCTGGGCACCGGCACTATATGCCTCTTGCTCTCTTCGGGCGTGTTCCTCTTGATTTGCAGCGGGATTCTGATAGTAGCTTGGTGGTGGGCCACGGAACGTTCCTCGTCGCTGGCTCAGACCTGTCGCTGGCCGTGAGCCAGCGTATGTACCTGATCTATTCCGGTGGTGACTGCGGCTGGGTGTAGGCCTGTGACGGGGCATGACGTCGCGGTCGTACTTCTTGCGCTTCTCTTCATTGCCGAGGACGGAGTAGGCTTCCGAGACTTCGGAGAATCGTTGGCCTGCATTAGGGTCATTGCGGTTGATGTCTGGATGAGTCTCTCGAGAGAGGGTGTAGAAGCGCTTCTTGATATCGGCTCTGGTGGCGTCGGGCGACAGACCAAGGACATCATAGTGCGATTTCTCTTGGCCAAGAGACCGGGTTGTGGTGAAGGTGCGACATGGTGAGGATGGGAGACATGGGCGAGGCAGAAGTGCTCTCCTGGCAAGTCGCGTACTATAACCAGGCAGTAGACAGGACTGTAAAGGTGCCAACGAGCGACCGGCAGGAATTAGAAGGCGACTGATCATGCCTCATGCTTGACGCGCTGCTGAAAGCTGAGGATAGGAAGCACGACATCAACGGTAGGTAGCACTATCAGCCGTTGGACACTTTTCGAGCATGCGAGCTCGGAGTGACCTCATCACTGAACACCGAGCTGCCACTGCAGCTGGCGGCCTTGAAATCCGGGCATCCGTCTGCTCGTTGCTGATCTCGGCTTATGAATGCCTGACAGCCCGATTTATTCTTTTGGGAGCCCCACCTTGAACCGAGTCGAGTCGCCCATAGTACCTGGGCTACTGGATCTCTTGCCCTCATAGTCTCTCACAACGAGGCTACATCCACCATGGCAGCCAAAGCAGCAGATCAGCTCTCGGAGCTGAAGCTGATTGGCTCAGCAGACAAAGCCACCACCAACCAGAACAGCACGAATGGCACCGTGGCCGACGCTTCAGATCAGGACTCGGACGAGGGCGACGAGGACGACGCGGTTGAAGCCGGTGCCGCCAACACCGCAGCAACTGGAGACAAGAAGAAAAAGAAGAAGAAGAAGAAGCCCAAGAAGAAGAAGGCTGGCGGTGCAAAAGTCCAATCAGACCCTCCTCGAGTACCGGTATCCCAGCTGTTCCCGAACAATACATATCCCGTTGGCCAGGAGGTCGAGTATGAGGGTGGTCAGCAGTACAGGACGACGTCCGAGGAGAAAAGACATCTCGACCGAACGAGGAACGACTTCCTCGCCGAATACAGAGAGGGCGCAGAGATCCACAGACAAACCCGTCAATGGGCACAGAAGAACATCAAGCCCGGTATGACACTGACGGAGATTGCAGAGGGCATCGAGAACTGCACGAGAGCTCTCACTGGTCATCAGGGTCTCGAAGAGGGGGACAACCTCATTGCGGGCGTCGGCTTTCCCACAGGTCTTAGCATAAATCACTGCGCCGCCCACTACACACCCAACACCACCTCGAAACCGTGGGTGCTGGGCGAAAAGGATGTGCTGAAAGTCGACTTCGGTGTCCATGTCAACCAGAGAATTGTGGATAGGTAAGCACACCACTCTGCCCCTCCACCTGTGCACGCTGCGAGATCAACGCTAACAACCCCAGTGCATTCACCATGAGTTGGGACCCCCAGTACGACAACCTCCTCGCCGCTGTTAAAGACGCAACAAACACTGGCGTAAAAGCCGCAGGCATCGACGTGAGACTAGGTGAAATTGGCGAGCAGATTCAAGAAGCCATGGAAAGCTACGAAGTCACGATCGACGGCAAGACATACCCCATCAAATCAATACGTAACCTCAACGGCCACGACATCATTCAGGGCTCCATTCATGGCGGCAAGAGCGTACCAATCGTCAAGAGCAACGACCAAACGAAAATGGAAGAGGGCGAGATCTTCGCCATCGAGACGTTCGGAAGCACGGGCCGCGGCTACGTCCAGGATGATATGGAGGTCTCACACTACGCGTTGCGTCCCGATGCGCCGAATGTACCTCTTCGCGTGAGCAGTGCGAAGAGTTTGTTGAATGTTATCAAGAAGAACTTTGGCACTTTGCCTTGGTGCAGGAGATATCTTGACAGACTTGGGCAGGAGAAGTACCTGTTGGGCTTGAACAGTCTGGTGAGTAATGGTATCGTGCAAGACTATCCGCCTCTGGTTGATCAGAAGGGGTCTTACACGGCACAATTTGAGCACACAATATTACTTAGGCCGAATGTGAAGGAGGTGGTGAGTAGGGGTGACGATTACTAAGGAATGCAAGCCAGCCAAGTGCGCATGCTCTCTGCTCGAGGGTCGGGCCACTGCGGCGAAATGGACTGATCTAAACACGACAAAGCAACGGCTCGCACAATCCAGGAGACGTCTCGCAGGGCCAGATGCTGATGAGTATGGGCTCGATTGAGCAGATGAACAACAAATCGGCAGGCCCCCAGACAATCGGAGAGGCTGTCAGATATTACGGTTATCGATCCATGTCCAAGCAGGGGATTGAGGCTGATTGGACAGTGGTGGTTACCATGTAGCTGATGTCGACCAACGCGCGTTCCACATCTGGAACCCTGCGGCACCGAATGAATGATGAATTTATGGCCTCACTTGGTCTCAGTGTCCATTTACGTCCTGAGCACTTGCTGCTCCGCGTAAAGTCCTCCATATATGCCTTAGAGGAGCTCCTTAGCACTTCACAGTGGCTTCGCAGAGGCTTGTACGAGTACTACCTCTCTAAACAACTTTCATATCGTTGTCTTCCCCCATAGGTGTGCTTATTGAGTGGTTCTTCACTGCGACCAGCTGGACTGGACAGCCCCTAAAGAAGTGGTTCTTAGCGATTGACTTCACATATCAAGGTTGGCTTTCTCGTCGTCCGATTCGCGGACCCGCAATTTTATTTTTCCAGCATGTCTTGAAATCTCCTGGAACAGTCACAAATTCGGCACAGAGTCACCACTTATAGTGCGATAGTAGTCTCGTTCATTTTCACTTTCTCCGTCTCTTTAATACGACAATCCAATCACAGGCAGAGCGCAACGCATCGGACCTGCTTTGGAATCTAGAAAGCCCGAAGGTGCACGAAGTAGAGTGCCAAGAACATCTACCGTTTACGAAGTCATCTCAACGAGTGACAGCCATTCACCGCCCCAAGTTCTCCAAGGACGGGTCGAACAAGACAAATCAACTTTCACGCGCACGAACATTGTCTTGACGTCTCGAGAGGCTACCGAGACCTGCCCTCTCAACCCTCATTAACACTCGCCCGGCCTTCAAGGCACTTTGTCCCTCCAATCTGCTATCATGTCAACCTTTGGCAGCTATTTCCGTGTTACAACCTATGGCGAGTCTCACTGCCGGTCTGTCGGCTGTATCGTCGATGGTATCCCACCTGGCCTTCCTTTGACAGAAGCCGACATCCAACCACAAATGACACGAAGAAGGCCAGGCCAGTCAGCACTCACCACGCCCCGAGATGAGAAAGACAAGGTCGAGATTCAGTCTGGTACGGAGTTTGGCATCACCCTCGGCACCCCAATTGCCATGGTTGTACGGAACGAAGACCAGCGACCACATGACTACGGTGGCGGAGGCAAGAGTGACATGGATTCATTCCCACGCCCAAGTCATGCTGATTTCACCTATCTGGAGAAATATGGCGTCAAGGCCAGCAGTGGCGGCGGACGATCCTCAGCTCGAGAGACAATAGGTAAGCCCAACCCACGCCACCACCGTCACGCCGAGAGACAGACTAACACGATCCACCCCGTAGGCAGAGTCGCCGCAGCTGGCATAGCAGAGAAATATCTCAAGCTCGCCCACAACGTCGAAATCGTAGCCTGGGTCAGCTCCGTCGGCAACGAACACCAATTTCCCCCAACCCAGTCTCACCCAACCTACGCCACACAGCCCGAGTTTCTCAACCTAATCGACACCGTGACGCGCGAAAAAGTCGACTCGTTCGCGCCCATCCGCTGTCCCGAAAACGCCTCCGCCGAACGCATGACCAAAACAATCGAATCGTTCCGCGACGCCCACGACAGCATTGGCGGCACCGTCACCTGCGTGATCCGGAACTGCCCCATCGGCCTCGGCGAGCCGGCGTTTGACAAACTCGAGGCCACGCTCGCGCACGCCATGCTGTCGATTCCCGCGACCAAGGGCTTCGAGATTGGCTCGGGCTTCGGCGGCTGCGAGGTGCCCGGCTCAACGCACAACGACCCGTTCATCGTGGATGCCGCCACGGGCAAACTGCGCACGCGCACGAACAACAGCGGCGGGATCCAGGGCGGGATCTCGAACGGCGCGCACATCTATTTTCGCACGGCGTTCAAGCCGCCGGCGACGATTGGACAGCAGCAGAGCACGGCGAGGTATGGGGGTGAGGAAGGCGTGTTGGAGGCCAAGGGACGGCATGATCCTTGTGTTGTGCCGCGGGCGGTACCGATTGTGGAGGCGATGGCGGCGCTGGTGGTCATGGATGCGTTGATGGCGCAGTGTTCGAGGGAGGCGGTGAGAGCGAAGTTGCCGCAGGTGAAGGGGGACCTCATGTTGCCGACCGCATCTAGTGGGACGAACGCTTCATCGAAAGATGTGAAGGACGTGCTGGATGAGGTTGCGAAGTGAATGGGATGAACGGAGATGTACTACACCCAGAATGCAGGGCAGTGCATCAGAAAAGCGGCATAGAGATAGAAATAGAACGTTGCTGAATCGTGCGAGTAAATACTATTCGTGTCAACTGGACAGCTTGATCAGTTACGCGATGTCCAGCTTGGGCAATCTCTCTTTGTAGCTGTGTAAGGTTGTCACAAAACAGCCGTCCCATCTAGACTCTCACACCAGCCAAAAAACCAGCAGACCTGCCGACAGGCATGAGTAACGTACGACCGAGACGGACGACAAGAACGACTTCCTACGGACCAGGCTTGGCTTGACACCCACCCCGCTACTCGGCGAAGATCCAAGCCAGGCCTGCATGAGGCTTGATGTTCGTACTACGGCTTTGGAAGAGGCGTGAAGTGCCAACGTTTGAATTGGAGGAGGAAGTCTACGTTCGAAAAAAGCGCGCCGACAGAGGTAGGAGGTGACTTGTACTACTTCGTACTTGGGAGGAGTCGAGGTTTGTTGACACGCCGATACCACGATGATGTCATGCCTAGGCGTTTCGGACACGCGCGACATGCCCGTCCGTGAGCAACCTCAGTCTACCACCTGCCTGCAGCCTTGATGAAGTGATTCGTGCGAAAGCGAGTCATGCAGTCGTCGCAATGGGCAATTCGGGAAGTAAGATCTCCGCTCAGGACAGGTGAGCCAATTACCCCTACAAGCCAACCAGCCAGCCAGCCATGCAGAATCAGTGACTGACCTAGCGCACAGGGCAATCCTGGACATGAAGAACCAGCGAGATAAGCTCAGGCAGTACCAGAAGAAGATCACCGTCATCACAAATCGCGAGAAGGAGATTGCGAGGGAGTGCTTGGCCAAGGGCGAGAAAGAGAAGGCCCTTCTAGCTCTGCGTCGAAAGAAGTACCAGGAATCGCTCCTCTCGCAGACCGATGGCCAGCTCGAGCAGCTGGAGAAGCTCACGTCTAACGTCGAGTTCGCTCTAGTACAGAAGGATGTTGTCTTTGGACTGCAAAGGGGCACCGAAGTCCTTACGATGATAAATAAGGAGATGGGCGGTCTCGCGTCCGTGGAGAAGATCATGGAAGACTCGGCCGAAGCACGCCGCGAACAGGAGGAGATAAGCGAGGCGCTTGCCGGTCAATTGAGTAACCAGGAAGAGGACGATGTGGAGGATGAGCTTGAGGCCCTCGAACGAGAAGTGGAGGGCGTCAAATTGCCAGATGCTCCTTCGAAGACCATCATCACAGATGGAGACTTGCCTAATGCGCCAGAGACAGACATCGACAAGGAGCAAAAACGGAAGGAAAGAGCGCGACAGAGAAGAGCACAGCTTGAGGCAGCTTGAAAGATCTATCGTTCTTATCTCGACCCTCACTGCCCTAGCGACTGCTGCCCACTGTTCTGCAGTCCTTGAATGACCTTGTGATCATTCGGATTCGCAGCAGCCTCGTACAGAACACTAATTGGCTCTCGGTTCAAGGCCATAAAGTCGCCTTTGAAACCCAGGTAAAACACATGACTTACATCCTCGTCACCGTCTGAATGGTTGTCCTCGAAGAACAGATCTATGGATGTGGTAGTGTTCCAGTGGGCACGATTGAGTGGGACGTCGGCGAGATCATTCGATCGTGGCAGGTCGATGACTTGTGTTGGCTGAAGGTCTGAGGCGGTACCGAAGTCGAGGTCGTCTCGGTTCCGAAAGAGCTTGAGCTTGCGAGGAGCGTTCGACGTGTCCGACGTGCGGATGAGGATGGAGTACAGCTTGCAGGAGCCAGCAAATCTACAACTAACTGTCAGTCCTGACCGGCAGATGGCAAGTCTGCGCTTACGGGACGTGCATCAGGAGCTGCTCGTCGGCATCACTCTCGAGTACTGGATTGTCCGAGAGTCGTTCTTGCCACTCCTTCTGGACAATGGCAGCACCTGATCGGGATTCTGCTTCGTTCAGAGTGCGAATCCGGTCAAACTGGATCTGTTTGTATAGGTTAGACTGCAGGGCTGGTTCGAGATCATGAGAGTGGTCATGGCCATCGCCATGACCGTGGTGATCGTGTCCTTGATGTTCGTGCTCGCAGGACATTGCTAGTGTATCAAGTTATGCCTCGAGTGAGAGCGGAACCTTCTGCGGCAGGAGTCGTAAATTTGGTTCTCAACAAATTGCTGTAGACTTGTCTACTCTGTAAATGTTTGCTAGAGCCTCGCTGACAGATGCACGTCATTGCCTGTAACTGACTGAGAGCAGGTGGCGTTCCATACCAGCACTAAGCCTAAAATAGATAGCGTCAGGTGTCAAACCAGGCAAAATTCTGTTTGGCTTCATTGCTCTCCCCTTTCACACTAAATGTTATCCTCCTCATTGGACCTTGAGATGCTCTATACTATTTCCTTGTGTCCGTCGTCGGTATGTCTACCTCGCCAGTGCCTTGACGCAGTGAATATTGGTTAGATGGGGAGAATGAGTGGGATAAAGCTTTACTACAACAGGGCTACCGCTCACCGATTCAAGCAGCTAGCCGAGCACGACAAGATTAGCTGGCTAACCTTTGGACTGTGACCAAACCAGATTGAAGTGCTTGAGATATGTGGTAGGAGCCGGTACTGAAGGTGCAATCGTATAATCCGAGCAGATCTATGCTACAAACATGCTTCGAGCTAAGTCCTTCTCATTCGAGTACAGAGATGACATGCTAGGTTCTTTATGTGCATACCGTGCATAGGGCAGGCACTACTTGCCACGATATGAGGATGAAGAACTGCAGCAGAAAGTGTCACAGCCTTGTCCCGTGACGTTCACTCACTTCGTCCAAGTTGTTATTGTTACTGTTTCTGGCGTTCTTCACCCATTCCCATCTACACAAACAAGCAAACTATTGTCGCTCATTGATCGCCTTCTTGCATACGCTCGTTTACTGCATTCGCTATATCACACGCTTTTCTTCGAGTACCGTCCTCAACACGTCCCGAACCTCGTCTTACCTGGCCAATGAAAGCCATACCCCTCCTCGCGGCTACGGTGCCCGCCCTCGCAGCAGGCCATGACATTGGCGCGCACACCTCTAGGGTCACTGTTGGTCATACAACAACCAGCACCGCCACGACTGTCATCTTGGTCACTGTCAAGCCAGGTCCCGTCACAAATGATGTTGCTCCTGTCTGTGGTTCTTCAGGTTGCCCAATAGGTGGTAAGGTTGTCTTGTGCGTCGTCGCAGGTCGTAACTAACACTACCCACAGTCTCTAGTGTATTCTACTCGAATGCCACTGTGACATCTTTCGAGACACTCAGTTTGACAAGTACAACTACTAGCATGGTCACAGAGGGTAAGCTCGGCTCAGCCTACGAGAGCCATAGCTAAGACGAGATAGTTGTCACTCCACCAGATGCTACCACCACCATCTATGGTGAACCTGTTGTTGTATCTTCCTCACTGTCTTGTGAGTTGTACCCATTCCCAGTCACTATCCTTGACCAACCCGACGAAGCGTCTTCAACCGCTTCTCCAGAGCCCATTGAGACCGCCACTCAGACGACAACGCCCGTCATCACCGTCACAGTCAACCCTGTTCCAGCCACAGATACTGCAAGCGAAACTACGAGCACCGTTCGCACCCTCGAGTTTGGTGCCCTGCAGACTCTTGGTTGCTACTCTGCACCCGATCCACTCTCTCAAGACAACACAGACCATAATCAGACGATCGGATCCTGCCAGTCAGCCTGCGGCAACGAAGTTTGGCCCGTTATGGCCCTGACAGATGGTTTCAACTGCTATTGCGGCGACTCCACCCCAACAGCCGACAAGCGAGTCAACGACAACAACTGTAACGAGCCTTGTCACGGAGATAAGCAGCAGACATGTGGTGGTACGGGGTACTGGCAGGTATACTCTTTCAACAGATACGGAGACAAGTCATATAGCGAAGTTGCGCTTCCCTCGACATGTTCGACAAGAGTTGTTACCGTCTATGTGACTGCTACTCCCGAGTCTGCCGCGTCACTCACTCCAAAATACCCAAACACTACTAGCACATCGTACCCTACTGGATGGGCACCCTGGAATTCTCCTGGAAGCAGTGCGAACATTACTTACCGTCCGCCATTCACATCTACAAAGGTTGCGCCGACTACTACAAACGGTCTGCCCTCAGGGACATCGCCAAGCACAATCACCGGCACGAGCGTTAGTGCAGTCACTTCCACACGAGCGTTCACTCCGGTTGGCACCTCCTACCACGGGTCAGGAAGCAGACTGAGACCATACGGTATCTTTATCGTCCTTGCGCGTCTTTTGACATTGAGTGCTTTCGCTCATGCGCAAGACTTGCAGGGTCGATTCTACCCGTACCCAACACCAGTAAATGGGCCTTTGCCGCATGCCACCGGCGGACCGCGAGCAGTCCCGCTGGTCAAAGGGGTGATAGACCCGCCCGTGGGTTCCTTGTTGACAATGTCAATCGATACTATGTACACAACTATATTGCCACCGTTAGTTGCGTCAACCTTGGAACCGCCATCTCAGCCAATTAGTGGACACCCTCAAGAGACGGCAGCGCCACCTGGGAGCTATAGCAGCTGGTGGTCGACCAGTACTGAGCCTGCGACGCCTTCTCCATGCAGCACGGGCAACCCTGGGAGCTATACCCCATGGTGGAACTCTATCCGAAACGTCACTGTCGTTTCGACCTCTATCGTTCCAGGGCCAGGCACGAACTATCTAGGCATTCCCACTACCACTTTGACTTGGACTTCGACAGTTACAAACCTCGTCAATCTCACAAGTATTGTGACTTCCACTGTATCGTCGACCGAGACCATGACGTTAACGGAAGTGGTCTCTAAGACAATGACAACACCTCCGTTAAGTGGACCTGCGATGAGCTCAGTGGACTTTTCAGGCACCAATGCTCTGAGAGTCCTTCACTGCTGCTGCTTGTCCGCGATAGTCAATGTGCTGGCGGGCTTTGCGATACTTCTGTACATTTTGTACATTTGAAAAGCTGGGACACAATCTTGTGATACTATACACGACTTTCATGCCAGAAACGACATTATGAGCTTATGCCCCAAACAAATGGATGAGGAGACCCATTATCTTGTTGATTCATGCAGGGTCCCCTGCGAGCACTTTCAGGCTGTACCTTCTCAGCCAAGCACACAAATAATCGAATACAATACATGAGACTGTTCACGTTCTACTGACACGAATTCTCGAGTGAGTCATTTACGTATTCGTCCATCACCACCCAAATTTAGTATACAGGGTGTGTTGTAGCTAATGACACAGTGTCGTTGCTTTCCAGGACGATACACCCTCACCGGAAACAACCCTAAGACAATCGTAGCGCGCCAAGCTTACAGTCGCTAAGTCCATGTACGACCTTCCTAAAACGAGATATGCTCACCCAATGATCTGGAGGGCGCACTTCGGCGAAGTTTAAGATTTTGCTCTTGCCAGAGGCAACTTGCCCAATTTCCTCCCTTCTTGATTAATCTTGCGAGTAAAATGGACGAGACTCAACCTCTGCTCGAAGCCACTCAGAGTGGTGGCCTCGAGCGCTTATCCAGCAAAGACAGCTACGATGCCAGCCAGATCGTGGACTTTGACCCAAATGGCGACCCTGAGAATCCTATTGATTGGCCCAAGGCTTACAAACGGGGCATTGTTGCATTGCTCGCTTTGATGGCTTTCACCACGTTCGTGCAACAAACCAGACATTGTGTGAACATACTGACAAGCTCGCAGAACCTTCACATGCATCTCCGTCGTGCCGGTGGCAAACCGCATCGTGCGCGACCTCAACCCAGATCACCACACCGACAAGGGCTCTAGCGTCCTTCTCGTGACTATCTGGGAATTGGGAGAAGCTGCCGGGCCTCTTGTAATAGGCCCTCTGTCCGAGCTCTGCGGTCGACACCGCGTCATCAACGTCGCCAACGCCCTCTTCATCTCTGCCACCGTCTTCGCGGCATGCTGCCAAAGTACACACCTTCTCATAGCAGCGAGGTTTCTGACCGGCGTCTCCGTGGCCGCGAACGTCCTCAACCCAGCCGTCGTGGGTGACATCTACTTGCCCGACCAACGGGGCTCAGCCATGAGCCTGATCATGCTCGCACCTCTCCTAGGAGGCGCCATAGGTCAGTCCCCAAACCCCGAAAGCATATCAGCCCCCTTCTCCCTCTGAACGCGCTCTAACGTGCCCCCCTTTCAGGCCCCGCAATCGCCGGCGCAATCGCAGAGAGTCTAGGCTGGAGGCAAATCCTCTGGATGTCCGCGGCGCTAATGACAGCCTGCGAACTCGTCTTCCTCTGCTGCTTCCGCGAAACGTACAAAGTCACCATCCTCCAACGCAAAGCCGCAAGACTAAGCCAAGAAACGGGCGGAGACAGCCTCAAAACAGCCTACGACCCCGACGAAACCAACCCCAAGCAGAAAACCCCAACCGCCGCCCTCCTCGACTCCATCACGCGCCCGTTCCTCGTGTTCGCCAGCTCCGCCGTCCTCTTAGCCCTCTCGCTCTTCGCCGGAATGACCTTCACCTACTTCTACATCATGAGCACGACGCTCCCAGACATCCTCGCCGACATCTACGGCCTGACCCCGGCGCAGACAGGGCTCAGCTTCATCAGCTTCAGCGTCGGCTCGCTGCTGATGGTCGCCCTCTGCAACGTCTACCTCGACCGCATCTACATCCACCTGCGCGCCACGCACCACGGCGTCAACGCGCCCGAGTACCGCCTCCCGCTCGTCATCCTCGGCAGCCTGGCCCTGCCCGTCGCCGTCGCCGCCTACGGCTGGATCGCCCAGTCCCGCCTCCCGCTGCCCGCCATGCTGGCCTGCGTCGCCCTGCTGGGCTTCACCATGATGCTCGGCTACCTGCCCGTCACGGCCTATGTCGTCGACGCCCTGGGCGTGTACTCGGCGTCCGGCATGACGGCCATGATCGTCTCGCGCTGTTTGATGGGCACCTTCTTCCCGCTTGCCGCGGGCCCCTTGGTCAGGAGGTTCGGCTACGGCTGGGGGTTTACCGTGTTGGCGGGCATTAGTGTTGCGTTGGCGCCCATACCGATGGTGTTGTATCGGTATGGCGGGCGGTGGAGGGAGAGGTCGCCTTACACGAGGCAGCCTTGATTACATAGATAGATAGACGTGCTAAGAAATATATCTTTTTCTTCTTGGATTTGCTCGTGCTTTATTGTAGCTCGACCAGCTGCTACTGCTACTCGATGTCACGGGAATCAATGCCATGAACAGAAAATAAAAGTAATTAGTCTATCATTGAGTAGAGTGGGTTCATTGAGCGCTGAGCTCAATGATGCTTGTCTTTTTGACAAGTGTCAGAACGTCGTAGATCTATAAATGGCAGATGGGGAAGACGTATATACAATAATACAAGTTGAATCGTGAAGCTGCAAAAAGTCCACTGGTCGCCCACAACGTCCTGTCACAAACGCTGCATCAGCGACGGCTAGACCGCTCCTTCTCCTTCTTTGCCTAGAGACGCTACTCTCCAAACGCCACAGGTGTCTTGGCCGTAAGCAGTAAACCAATGAAAATCGTCAGGGGTGAAGTTTTGTTGTGCTTTGCGCGACCATGTTCACGGTCCGGTTTTCCGCCTTTTTTGGTCATTCTGGTCCTCGCTCCGAGGATGCTCCGCGACGAAATTGGCCCGCTTGACCTTGGGATCCATTTGTTGAGCGAATGGTGGTGGTGCCGCCATCTGGGTTTGGACTGGCGCTGCCGGCCGTGTACATGTTGTCTGCGCTGGCACTTCCGGTCCCCGAAGCTCATTACCTTCTTCGGGGTGTTCGTCGTCCCTAACGTGAAAATGAACATCGGAATCGTCCATTTCATCGGAGCTTGGGGGAGATTGCGGCTCCATCTCTTCGTCATCATCAATCAAACTAGGAGCTTGTGTTGACTCATTCGTAGGGGAAGGAACAAGAGGCATGAAGTGGTTGAACTGAATGCCCTCGGTGGCGGTATCGACGTTAGCGAAGGGTCTGGTGACCCCTTCAGGACTTTGTGCTTGGGCGAAGTTGGACTTGCGAGACACGCCGGTGGAGACAGTAGACTTCACAGGCTGCTTGCTACCAGCTACCTGAGGATGTCTACTGTTTCCAACCGGCGTAGGAAGTGGGGTATCCACATCCATGTCTCCATCACTGATGTCTTCATGAACCTCGACCTTCACCTTTGCATCAGAAACGGCCTCCTGCAAGTCCAAGCTCACGCCTTGTTGTTGTAGGAAGGCAGAGAGGTGGGGCGCCTCAGGACATTGATCTTGTGCCGGTGCCGCTTTTCTAGCTTTAGATGCCTCGCGTTCCGTTTTACGTATGCACCCTCCCTTCACCAACAGCTTAGCCGGCGCATCTTTGGAGATCAGATGAGCAGATCTGACGAGGGGATGAGCAGTTGCGCTGGACGTGGGGGCTGACACCGGTGTAGTAGGAGGCGTTGCCATGGCAGGTATGGTAAGTACTGTAGGCACATTTGCTACTGGAGTTTCAGCCGGTGTTCCTTTTACCGCGCCGCTCTCGTCGACCTCGAGCGGCTCACCACACCCTTCAGCTGCCGCGTCGTGGCTGGCGAAGTTTCTCTGATGGCCAATTCTGCAATGGTTGATGAAGCCTTGAGCACTGCCAAAATCCAATCTGCCGCAATCTGGACACACCAACTTCACCATTTTGCCATCGGACTTGCGCTTCAAGACCATGGGCCCAGTCGGCTTCTGCTTTGGTTCTGCATAACCTGCCGGCAAACCTGAGTTTAGTGCACGTTGGGATCTAGAAGTCTTGCCAACCATCTGAGCAAAATCGGTATAGTGACCACGGGTTGAACGACCATGAGCAGACGCATTGGACACAGGTCCCATTGATTCAGGCTCACCGCCATCGAAATGAGGGTCAGACAGCAACCACTTTGCATAGTGTCTCGAGTACGGACCATCGGTGACGCCCCACGGAGCAGGTGAACGGGCTGGATGTCGTTCAGATGGTTTGCGGACAGCCGAGCCCTTGCCCGAAGATACTTGCTCCGACGGCTGCTGTAGAGCAGGATACGGGATCTCGGTACACCTCCGTAGCTGTTCTAAAGCGACCTGACACTTGGCTAGTTCTTGGTCAATCAAACGCAATTCTCTATGCTTCAGCAGTATCTCTAAGCTCAACTGCGAAGAGATGGTCTGACGCATAGTAGCCAATTGGGCTTCTTCCCTTGACTTGACCTTTTCAGGAGACAGTGGTTTCGAGTCAACCTCCATCATGACATCGTTAGCGAAGTCCTTAGAAGCAGGCAACGAACGCAGAGCAGGAGGCTCGGCAACATTTGGGGCTGTGCATGCGTTTGAAGTGTTGTCCGAAGATTGTGCAGGTAAAGGCTTATTCACTTCGGCGCTCGAGGGAGGTTTCACAACCTGATTAGTAGTTGGAGGTAAGCTTGCAGGCTCCAACGGTCGCTTTCGTTTAGTGGTTGCACCGGCGCAAGACACCGTGGAAGGTGAAGCATTTTGAGCAAAAGACGGGAGATCCCGTGATTGCATCTTTTCAAAACCCGTGTTCGAGTTCCAGGACAGTATGCGCAACATGTTTGTTTTATCTCCAGGGCAATCCTTGTTGTGTGCCAAAACACCGCAACCACTTGCGTCAGCCTGATCGAGTCACCAGGCAGCACTGTTTTTCGACACTGCCATCAGCGTTCGCCACTATCTCTCACAAATTCTCCAATCCTGTTTCTGTCAATCACAAGTGTGAATGCGCCTGCGTCGTTGTCTGTGTCGCAGAGACGCGGCAAGATTTGAGCAAGTACGTCGACTCGCCAAGTAAAAGGTATGCCGGGCCAGCGACAAATAATGATCGCGGTTGAATGCTAATATAGACGTGCAGGTGGCAAGTGTAGCGATGGTACAGTTGTCGTTATGGTGGCGCAGCGCAGACTTGGTTGCGCGAGTGGTACGGCCTGAGGCGGATGACGATTACAATCGGCTGGATAAACCCGAAGAGCTAAGCTACCAGTTAAGGTGCCCAGTAGTGGCAATAAGAACAAAAGGCGAAAAGAAGTAAGTATTACAAAGCCGACAAGGCGGTTTGGAAGGACAAGAAAACCAAATGCTAGTAAAGGAAGAGAAATGGGAGGAAGAGTAATAAGACAGGTAGACGTATTGATGACACGAACAAAGCTCTGGCGTGCGTGGAAGTGGAAGAGACGACCTGCGACAATCCGCTCAAGTCGTAAGGGAAAGAGTTTAGACGCAAGCTAGGGGAGCTTGTGAGGCGCGTGAAATAAGAACTTTACGCACTCCAGTGCTCCTACCTGCACGCGTGTGGAAAGGCAGAGAACCAACCGGAAGAGCGGCAGGCAGGAGTCCATGACAAGAAGTGGGAAGAAGGGCCACTTACGCGGGTGCATAAGGAAAAGCAAGAGTTGCTAAGAACCCTATGAGAAGGTGTCTGGTGGATACTATTGGAGCGCGCAAGCTTGTGACAGGGCAGCTGCAGGGACAGGGATCCAGTATTTCCGATCTAGTGCGTCTGTAGTGACCAACGCTAAAGCCGGCTCAGATCATCCTCAACGTCGAAGTCCCATCTTGCGCCAAGCCTTGAGCCACATCGGGCCCTCCAATCGCACCGTCGCTGCCGTCCTCATCCGCGAAGTTGGCATCTCTCCCTGTCTCCGTCTCGGCCTCTGCCCCCTTGTCGATCGTTGCTTCTTGTCGCACATGCATGCACTCGACATGTCTTGTTGACCAGTGTGGTGTGTGCGTCTTATCTCCGACTCGTGGTGTTCCCGAGCAACAAGCACCACCGCTGTAAACTAACCAATAGCAATACTATTTCCTCTTTGGTAAATGCAAGATGCTCTGCATCTGGCCATACTTTACGTGATCCGTGAGTTGGCAAACGAGCCTTTGGCACGTGTGGTTGACTCGAATTCGACCTGAACACTTTCGGATGATGCATCAAGGGTCGTGTTTTTGCCGACCTTCTAGTGCTTGCAACACAAGGTGTGAGCATGGCTGTCGCAACCTACTGCATGCCTTGGGCTCGTCACCGTAGAACCTCCGAGCATTCGTGTCCGACACCAGAAGGCCCGCGCAAATACTCAGGGTTGATGTTTCCGGTAGGTAGTCGAGGACCTCTTTAGTGATACACCATTGATGTGCAAGTGCTCACTCGAGGCTGGCCTGCGACTTAGCTGCAGAGGTCGTAAGTAGATAAGTTAGAACACGTTACTGTCGCTGGAAACACGCTAGAGACTTCCTGGATGTCAACATCTTGATGATGACCCTTACAGCTTCCGAGGTCGTATGGCGGAGTACAGTGCACTTCTCACCCTCAGACGAGAACCAGGCTCGTCATGGTTGTCACAATCTAAACCATCAGGTAATCTCCTGCCATCTGAAGACTTCCACCGATGTTGACGAGGAAGGTCACGTAGTCTGGCTCGCACGGGTCAGAGCCTGCCGTCCACACCAGCTCAGTAGTCTTCGCTGTGACTTTGTGCTCCAGATTCATGGGAAACGCCAAAAATGTGGACAGGCGCCAGGGAAGGAGGAAAAGAGGTCGTGATTAGGACAAGGAAGGAGACCCTACGGGAGGCTCAGGTCATAGAGAGTGAGAGATCCCGGTAATTCGTTTGATTGGCAGTTGGGAGATTGACAATTCTCCAATTCATAGGAGAGGCAGGAGTCTGCTGTCAAAAGCCAAAAGCCCGAGAGACGTTCAGATGCGTACCGGATGCTGGAGTTGAAGTCTAGAGCTCCGGTGCGTGAAAGCACTTTTGTTCCGAATTCATGACGCAATGCTATTCTCCCAACAGTCTGCGATGCTGGTGAAGCGGAAAGGGTTGCCTGTGGCTACCATGTAAATCACATCAAGAGCTGCACCTAGACCACAACATCGACGCTGCTTGTCTTGCGGGTACTCTGGCGCCGGCAAAAGACACATGAGATCTGAGCGCGCGCGAGAGCACAGTACGAGTTTGTTTGACGTTTTCGAATCTGGCAAAGGCAAGCTAATTGCTCTCTTGATAGTTGACGTATTGGTGAAGTGGACACTGAAGGTTAGTTGCTATACAGTAGTACGTCCAGCCAGGCGAACTATAATTCTGAGGTCCTCTCTACGGTAAGGTAGTTCGCACTGCCAGTACCGACTCCACATCACTCCGGTGTAGTCTATCCGAGTCATCGAAAGGTCAGCGTGTCCAGCATATCAAGATGCGATCCTTGTCCAGAAGGCATGTGGACTCGAAGAGAGGTTTCAACTTTACCCTAATGGGCCTTTTCATTGAGCAAAAGTTGTGCAACCTGTCTCACACTATTGCCATGCATGATGCTCAGTTGATGGCAGTTATGTAGTCCAGCTTCCGAAGATGTTGAACCTCCTTCAAAACGACAATGCCCAGCTCAACTATGCCATGGGCTTGAGCGGCCCAGAATAGGCGTTCACCCAGTCATGCTCGACTCGATACTGATAGGACAGACACCAAACTAGATGCTTTATTAGTAATATTGCACAGGGTCTGGCGGCTCTTCAAGAAGGAATTCAATCTGAACATCTTCATTCCTCCGCCCATCTGCGCTCACGAAGCGGCATCTCTCGACCGTCTCGATTGCGAGTGCCATCGATCTCACTTCGCCAGGCAAAGTATTCGCCCAGCCTTTCTTCGGCATAGTTTGCATAGTCGAAGTCGATCGCGGAGATTCTGGCTTGGATCAGGGACCAAATACCCCAGTACAGGCCTGGAATTCCTCGCCATCGATCGATCTCTTGGTAAAGTGAGTCCACGGTCGACACATCGAATTTCAGGTTGGAATATTTACTGTACGAAGCGATGTATTCTTCGAGGAATCCTCGACGGACGGACTTGGTGGGAACCATGCTATAGTCGCAGTCGTAGCCGGCCCATTCAGCAAAGTGGTTCGAGATGTCAAATACGGCAGGGGCGGGTGTTGCATATTCATAGTCGATGAATGTGACAGGCTGGATGTCTGGTGTCGATGGTGCGTCTGGGCTTTGCAGCTGGATCACGTTCGCACAGAGCAGATCACAATGCGCAAAAACGAAGCCATGCTCACCAATACCATCTTCGCTGTCTAGTTCATCGAAAGATCTCTCAAGTTCCTGCTGCAACATTTCTTTTCTGGCTCGTTCCTTTTCGGTGTCCGCGCTTAGCGCATTTACCCAGTTCTGCATGACAGACCACAAGTTTGGGACGGGACTGCGCGACGCGAGAACACTGGCTTTTGAGCGCATGTTGTGTGTTCTGCTGGCAAGACAGTGACCGTTTGCATGACCATTCACCCCCTCGAGCACAGGTGGCTGTGAGCTGACACCGGCAATGGGAATCCTCGCATGCCATTCCCCTAGTTTCTGTGCGACACCACGCCATACAGGTTCTTGGGTCAAGTCTTGCGCTTTGCAGACTTTGCCCGGTATAAAGCCGTATAGGAGGCCATTCTGAAATCTCGCCAGGAGGGGTGGTGCCATGCCACGGTCGGACAGCAGGCTGTGTGAGGTCGCTTCTCGGTCACGGTCGATGATGAGGTCGGTGCCGTTGCCATAGGCACGCATGAGAATAGAGTCGCTGTCTGCTTCACTCTGGGTAGTATCTGGTCCATAGCACGAGATCTGGAGCAACTGCGCTATGTTAGACCAGCACGTGCTCATGCACAGCTTGTGTAACATACAGTGTTGGTGATGCCTTCGGTGAATTTGGTTATCTTGAGCTCTTGAGAACAGTCCCTCCACTTCGGCCGCACCCAGTATACCAGCCTCAGTGCCGATGCATCGAGGTTGTGTATATCAAAGGCCAGATCTATGAAGGGTACAACGGTGGGTTTGGCGCCGGTGTGCCCGTTCACATCCTGTACCGCCATGGCTGACCCTGCTTGCAAGTCGAGGTGGTAACTACAAGGGGTTCACCAGGGTCTTGACCGTAGATCGAATATATGTACAAAGAATGAAAGTGCTTGCTAGCTGCATTGAGCCGCGAAATGTGTTGGACTTGTTCGACCGACAAAGGAGCAACCAGATGGCATGTGCCGAGCGGCGCCAGTGGAGAAAGGGGAAGCGAAACGTCACTCGGCGCACGCCCGTGCCTCCTCGCTTGGCAGGGACAAGTGGCAGGCATCTTACTCGTTCAGCTCACCACGCATCGCAAATGTTGTCCGTCGATGCAGTACCGAGAAACCTTACCAGAAGATACTCCCGCACTGCAGTGATTCCATGTGCAATTCATGGTGGTCAGACGGCGCACGTGGAGACCTTCTCCGTGGAGGATGCGACCTTTGCGGCCAACTGAGTAACGATCTCCAAGCATCGACGAACTAGGCACAAAGCGTGCTCATGCAGGTTGATATCAGCCTGACCGAGCCCCTCATGCGGGACACTCTTCATGGTTTTACTATCGAAGCCTCCGTGCCGACGTGCCGGCTTCTCATACAGAGCACCAGGCAAAGCGAGCATATAGGAGGTGGATGCGTGCCAAAGCAACAGGCAAGCTGACAATATGGACAAGGCATCGCGAGCATGGGTCTGTCATGTATTGCACGTAGTAAACCTCGGATCATTACGCAGCGAACAAACAGGGCAGGTCGGTCGTTGGATTATTGTGTAGATACGGTAGTGTAATGCAGTGCTGCACCCCGACTTCGGCTCCATTCTAACCCCCAAGTGGGCAAAGCCGCAAACTTGAGCAACGTCTCAAGCCTCCAGTCACGATACTGTGCTTTGGTACAGACGGAACATCTACTACAGTAGCACAAACAACAGAAGCTGGCTGAAGATGGCGTCTATAATGCAGAAAGCAAACACCTTGCGCGCGGCTCTAAGTCGAGGTAACGGCTTGTCTTTCGGCGGCTGGCAGATGCTACCCGGTGCATATCTGTCGAGGGTTATCGCAAGAACTGGATTTGACTGGGTCTTGGTCGATACCGAACATGGCAACATCGCTGGTAAGCATATACTTCACGGCTTGCCGAACGACTAATCACATGGGTGTTCAGATAACGAGATGCACGAATCGGTACACGCCATTGCGTCGTGTGGAGTAAGCCCCGTTGTCAGAATAGCTGCAAACGAAGGCTGGATGGTCAAGAGGTAAGATGCCCAACGACCTTGGGCTTCGTGGCTTAACAGTATCAAGGGCACTGGACGCTGGGGCGCATGGAGTTCTATGCCCACTGATATACAGCGTTGAAGACGCGAAGAGGCTTGTCGATTCGGCTAAATTCCCACCAAGAGGCAGACGGGGCTTCGGTAGTCCTTTCTCAATGGGAACGTTTGATGCCAAGGGGGACCTGAGTGGCCTGGACTACATGCAGAACGCTAACGACAACCTTTTGACCATGGTGCAAATCGAGACCAAGGAGGCACTGGATGCTGTCGAGGCTATTGCCCAGGTCGACGGTATCGATGTGCTGTAAGTTTCCAACCGCATTCTGTGCTCAGCAGGTAGAAGATTGACAACTGGACACAGATTCATAGGCCCGTGGGATCTAGGAAACAACATTGGTCACCCGGTCAAGGGTGATTTTGACCAAGAGCTGAAGGACGCTATCACCCGAATTCGCGAGGCTGCGAAAGCCGCAGGGAAGTGGTCAGGGATTTATTGCCCAAATGGTGACGTCGCTCGCAAATATGCCGATGAAGGATTCCAAATGGTTCGTTCTCTTGCTGCGAACCTCTACTCGCAACGCAATCGCTAACTGCGCATTCAGATCTCAGTCATCAACGACATGACCGCTATCCCCACGTTCATGGCACAATCCTTGTCGACGGCTAAAGGCACCTGGGGCCATAGTGCGGCGCAAACAGTAAAGGGCGCAGCTTATGGCGCGGTCAACCTGGCTTCGAAGGCTTCCGATGACAAGTCTTAGATCGTGACTTTGATCGTTGACGCCTGTCCAGCGAGCACAGGACTAGAGAGAGTTTGCAGACCGATTTTCAAACCACCCTAGTGGCTTTGCTCGTCTGCATCGCCAGGCACAATCCTTTCCGTACGGTCGCATGTATGATCGAATCAGCTAAACCCATCCTCAACCTGCTTGCACCTGCTGCTCAGCTTCATCAATCAAAGCCTCCACTTCTTCTTCTGTAAACCTGTGCATGAGCTTCTTTTCCTCACAGACTATGTCGGGCTTGGAATATGTATGCATCACTCTGCTGACATGGAGCACTGGCACATCAAAAGCATACATGTTGAACCACTTATGATTGTCTTTGTTCATGATATCGACTTCGTTGTAGTCCACCGTCCGCCTCTTCTGTACTTGTGCCAATCGAGCTTTGGCCGTGTCGCAAAGCCCACACTCGGCTTTCGTGAACAAAGTCAGACGCGATGAGTACATGCGCAGAATGGCGGAGGGTCGCATGTTGGTTGGCTGACAGGTATAGTCGACCACGGAAGCTGAGTTGTTGAAGCCCGTTGTCTGCTCTTCTTGAACAGATTTCTGCTGAGACCGTCGTAGGCGGGCTCAGGTCGCAAGCTGAGTTACCTGAAACTGTCACTCTTCATGCCTGGCGCACCTGGGATATAGCCACAAAGTTGACGTCAAGCTGCAGCTCCGGGGCCGAAGGTCGTTACCAGGCTAGGTAGGCTACCTACAATTCTAATTATCACTTTGGGGAGTTGAGAACCGACCACGTGACTGTCGCGGCAGCAGAGCTAATCGCAACGGACCACACTGCCCTGTAAGAAAGAAAGCTGCTCGTAGCCATCCCTGTGCACAATCAGCGTACCCGACTTATGAGCCATGACCTCGGGACCGTCCGTGGATGAGGCGTCCATTCACAGACCTGTGGCTCAAAGATGTTTGAGTCTGTACAGCGTCGTCCGAGATTCAGTGTACACAGAGTCTCGACCAAAGCTAGACCTCAAGGATATTGCCACGGATGATGAATGGAGATACGAGGAGCTTCCAAGAGCTGTGGAATTAAGCGGGAGCCTTTCAAAAGCACAGCTCGTAAGGTTGGTCAAGTGGAAGATGTAAGTGAGGCGCTCTGATTCTAATCCTAAAGTACGTTGGCGGCCGTGTCCATACTTCACCTCTTACTCAACCTCGCACCGCTCACCATAGTGCGCGTTTGCACCTGGACATGAAGGATTCTACGCACGCTAGGTCAGCGTGTTATAGAGCTCCCACACCGTACTACACCGTGCTACACCGACACTCATGGAATACGTCTCTCATCGCTGCAGCTGACCGGGTCATTGTAGCACTCACGGAATCCACCGACCATTCCTACCAGGCATGATCCAAAAGAACACCGACGCAGAGGTCCAAGAACATACCGCAAAAGCAGCCAGTATCATCAAGGACATCCACCGCTCCCAAAGCGCAGACGTCATCACCTCGACAGTCGAGACTGCTTTGAAGGAAGTATGCAATCTTAAAGGGGTGGGTCCTGCAACGGGGACATTAGTCCTGAGCGTCTTCAAGCCGAAGACCGTCCCCTTCTTTGAGGATGAACTGTTTTTTTGTCTTCATCCTGATCATGCGGGGAAGCTGAAGTACGATAAGGCGGAGTATAAGTCGTTACTGAGCCGAGCCTTGGACATTGTTTTGAACAGGAATGTCGAAGCTCAGGCGTTGGAGAAGACGGCTTACGTATTGATGAATGCGGACAAACTCAGTCAAGACGACAGGGAGCAGCTCAAGCAATCTGTCGGCGCGCCAGCAACTGCTGTTCAGGCAGAGAAGGATGGTCCTGAAGCGGGGCAGCAGCAGCTAGAGAGCAAAGATCGCGCTGAAGATCCGGCCCTTGCAAGAAACGATACGAAACAGGCACGAGTGCGGCGGAAGGCAGAGGTCACAAGAAGACACCGATGGTGGTCTTCGACGGTCGAAAAGAAGGAAAGCATAGCCTTACAAGACCAAATTGCTGGCATTGGTCATTGCTGTATGTGCATTACATTAACTATCTGGCATGAGCTCAGGTATCCGAACATTTCCAACCGACTCCACGCTGACGAAGCCATAGCACATGATTATAATCCTCCTCCTTAGGGCCAAACACAATTAAACCAGAGCAGCAGCTCCAGCGAAGATCAAAGCAAGAAGACCACCTGCAACCTTCACAGTTGCTGCGCCAGAGGAGGCCGTTTCACTGGCAGAGCTGTCGGATGCTGTGCTTGTGCTGGCGGCGAAGCCAGTAGTCTGAGCAGCAGCCTCAGAGCCGGTCAAGGTAGCGGACGAAGCGGCACTGCTCGAAGCCGCAGTGCCGAGAACGGTTGTGCTTCCGTAAACGGACGCAGCCTGGCAGTTCTGCTCTCGCTGTTGCTGGACGGTCTGCACGCCCGTGTCGTCGGGGCAGTTGGCATAGCACTGGAGCATGTTTATGTAGTTTTCGCACAGACAGGAGTAATCGCTGCTCGAGCACGAGTTGAGCTGTGCTTGGATCGTCCCCTTGCAGGAATCGAGAATGCTGCGCCGTGTTAGCAGCGGGTTACGGCACGGCGCGGGGAGGCCTTCTTACATCTGTGCGGCGCATGTTGAAGTCCCAGTCGATGAGGCAGCAGACGATGTGACGGATTGTGCTACGGCGACGGATGCCACGGAGGCAAAGAGGAGAGCCTTGAACTGCATGTTTACGCTGTGGTGTCGGAAAGTGGATCGATGCAAGTCTATGAATAGGATGAATTACTGCTGCGAGGTAAAGGACGAACGATTATGTCGAGTATGATGTTGGAAAAGCTATGTTTGCAAAGAATATTCACTCCCTGAATAGGAGAACAGGTCGATAGGTGAATAAGTAATTCATCTCCCCCAGACCAGCCACATAGACCCCCATCGCAGCCTCCTCTGCTAGCCGCCTCTATTAGCGCGGAGGCTAACGAGTAGCGTTTGGAGGCGAGATCTCCAAGGTCGCCGTCAGATCGTCCGACCATTCATGTCTCGAGCAGCTGCTGTAAATTTGTGGGCATCATGCATGCCTTGCCTCTCATAAAGATCCGAGGCGGAACAAGCCTCGAACGGCCTACAGTGATTGTGAAACATGCTCTATATATATAGGTTATTTACTGGTCGCTTGACATCCGTTGCATGACCGATTGCGGTCTCGGTCATCTTAAATAGACCCGCCACCGGCCTCGTCCACAGTGTTCAATAGCATGTGCTTGTGTGGCAAGCCGTCGAGCCGCAGGGATGCACGGATCCGAAGCCCTCGGCGGCAAGTTGTTCAGTCTGGGCGGTGGCACGCGAGAATCAAAATTAGGCCTGGCAAGCGATCCCGCCTAGACACGATCGGCGCAGCCACGTCTGATCGCGGAGATTCTTGCTGGCCCTGCCGTGCCGGTATCTGCCTTCAGTGAGCACGTCGCTGTTCAACTGCACCCGCGCCTACAGTTTACATGGAACACATGCGGTTCTTGGCAAAGCTGCTTGACGCAGATCTCTTGATGTCGAGGGTGGGTAAGTTGAAGACCTCTTGGGGTTCGGAGACGTAGCCAACGTGGAGGTATCTGTCTCTTCCAGATACCACGGTCAGGAATTGTGTTATGCTTCCCACCTTCAACAGCAAGAGCAGCTGCCTGGTTACGGCCTGCGTCTCTCACGCACGGATTTATTCGGGCTTGTCCATTCAGCGGATCATTGCAAGCGTGAAAAACAAGTTTCACGGTATAATACTGAAATTTGCAGCAGGGTCGAAGATAGGGACAAATAACATAGCTAGTCTACCATGATGGTCTTCGCTAACCCTAGCAACATGATAACCAACGCCGCTGACCGATAGGCCAAAGACTATCACTACGACCTCATGTTCGGCTCAAAGTCTCACTCCGGAGCGGTTCGTGTAGACGGAGGCGTCTGGGTGGGGCAAGGGCGGCAACTCAGGTATGTCGATGTTTTCTTCAGAACTGGCCAAGCGTGTTGCGTCGTGGCCAAACAGCCAATCCCTTCGTTCGGAGCAGCCCCAAAACATTGGATTGTCCTTGTTGTCATGCTGCATCATTTGGTCACGGCGATCTCGCTCTGTCCCATCGTACAGATGCCACCATTGCTGTAAGACCCTTGTGTTCCTCGCTACATAGGCTGCCCGTGGGCGTCGTTGCCTTTCATATGCCTGTAGGGCGGACGCCATGTCGCTAGAGTATTTTAACGCTGCTGCCAGTGTTGCAGCATCTTCCGTAGCCTGCGCGGCACCCTGCGCCCTGCAATATGATTTTAGTACGATACACCCGGTAGGGTGAATGTTCCCACATACATGTATGGCATCATTGGATGGCATGAGTCGCCCAACAACACTGTCTTCCCAGATGGATGAACCCAATGGTCTAGTTGGTCGAAGTCTGCCAGCTTCCACTTCAGATATGTCCCAGTGAGCTCACACATCTTTCGGACGGGGTAGCACCAATCCTTGAAGCGTTCGACCAGGTGAGCGTTTTCAGCTTCCGACCGCCACTCTTCCAAGCCGATCGGCTTACCTTTATCCGTGCTGTGAGTAGTATCAATGATGATGTTGTACATCGTGCCTCCTCGGAGTGGATAACCAACAGCGTGCGCTTCTGGTCCAATCCAATGTGTCGCCCATGGGTTTTTGACAAGATGCGCCGTATCGGGCTCGGCCAGGAGGGGCGCAACGGGGACCAAGATACGGTAGGCGACATCACCAGTATCGACCGGATCCAGTGGCTTGCCATTGATCACGTTTCGAATAGTCGATTTGATACCATCTGCGCCGACAATCAGGTCAAAACTTTGCCAACCTCGAGCAGAAGTTCTCAAAGCGGGGGCTTCGAAATCGTATTCCTCGATCTTCGTATCCATCAAGAGCTTCACATTCGGCTTCTCCATGACGGCCTTAACAAGAGCGTCAATGAGGTCTGCGCGGTGGATGAAATAGTATGGAGCGCCATAACGCTCCTCAACATCTTCGAAAGAACAATCCAGCAGGTGATTGCCCTTCCAATCAACGAAGCGATTGCCGCACGACACTTCCTTTCTAAGTGCCTTGAGATCGACTCCCCAAGACAAGGACAGTCGAGAAGAGTTGGGGGGCACACGAATGCCAGCTCCAACCTTGCAGAATTAATTTCAGCGGTCGCGGGTTAGGGAACTCCAGACTCTTACCTCGAGGAATTCCTTCGTTGATTCAAATACTGTAACTTGATGGCCATCCTTGGCCAGAGCCAAAGCGGCTTGCAAGCCTCCTATTCCTGCGCCTACTATGCCAACCGAAAGATCATGCATGTCTTGGTGACTTAGCCTTATTCAGAGATATGGGTGATGCCCTGTTCTAATAAGTGCAGTCATTCAGGAGTTGGAGAGGACGATTGCGTCCCCATCTCCGCACCGTGGCGGCATTTAGCAGATTGCCGGACGACGAAGAATAGTCGTGGCCGGCTCTTAGACCACAAGAGGCCATGAACACGAACCTCGTGGATTATATCTGCCTGCAACAACGAGTTGAGAAGGTAGAGAAATTGTTGCCAAGACATCTAGAGCGATAGAAGGTGTGCATCTTCGCTTGAAGCCAACCGCGATTAAGCTTCATAGATCCGGTGTGTTTAATGCCGAGACTTTCCACCTTTCCCTTTCATCTAAGTCAGAGAATGGAGGCAGGATTTACACTGTAATAGCAAGAAAATATGCGCTTATATCTACTTCTGATTTTTTGTTGTTGGGACCTAAGCATGAGTCGTGGATCCCCTGGGCCACACATACTGTGGTAACGGCGGTCCGACTTGCTTGTGATTACCTCTAGACGAATTGCAGTTTCACATCGATCCTGCATGCAACAATCGAGCCTTTTCGTCCATCATATCGTCTACATCGTCGTCCGATGAGCCTTCCATGATAATTCGCACCCTTCGTCGTTTGCCTGAGTGCTCGAGGATCGCAGGATGGCCAACACCATCATATCTGCCTTCAGGAAATCTGGCAGTAGGCCTCCACCCTTCTTCCGCTGATTTTCCATAGCCTTCGCTTTTCGCAATGACACCGACGTGCCAGTCGACATTTGCTCCCATTGTTGGCGTATATGCAGATGCGTTGACAGTCCCTGGTGGTGCGCGCACACCGTAAATTATTTTGAAGTTTCCAAGTTCTCGTGCTACCTCATCAGAGGTAAGAGCACACCTAGAGATCTCTGTTAGCGATGTGCGTTCATTATAAGGCTGTGCGTAATCTACCCATGCTCTCCTAATTTCTCTACAACAGGTCTCAATAAGCGTGCTGCAGATAAATAACCACCATCCTTGATCAAGGCGCCACTTGCGAAGACGCAAACGACCATGAGGACGATTAACTGTACCCCTGGGACAACACAAAGTACCGGGGCTGCATATTTCCATTTGACATTTAGTGCAACAGCGGGTCTTGCTGCCCACATGCCATCCATGGTTATGCGAGGTCCCGCATCATCCATCGCTGCAAGCCCATCCGCAGTGAACATGGCGACTTGCCGTGCTCTGAACCCGGCTTTCTGATACTCGGAGTCCTGTGTCCCATCCCATGACCACGGTGATCCTGGCGGATATGTATGATACTGAAGGGGATTGCCCTGGGGATACACTTTGCCGGTCCATCCAATGCTTCCTGCTAGGTATTTGGCACTTTCATCAGACAAGGTGCAGTTAGCGGGGTATGAGCATGACTCAACGTTTTTGACTTCAGATACAGTGGAGTTGCATGCGAAGAGCTGGGGCTTGATCTGAACACCATCTGACTCGACAGCATTCTCGGCAGGCATGCGGCCGGTATCGAGAATTAGAATACTGGTACAGCGGTTACCACAGTTCGAGGAACTATTGCTCATGTAAGTTGAGGTGACGACGGTATTGCCATCAACGAAGATACTCTGCTCAACGCCATACTCGTCCTTATAGCCGAGGAAGCTCTGGGAACTTTCAGCAGTGACATAGCCACCGGAGATAATTTGGAGTTGAACGCAATTCGCATCTGCTGTGACATACCGCGTTGATGTCGCTATCGAGGGCGTAGTCGTTGCACTATGCCACAAAACAGACTGCTCAATGTACTGGTAAAAGAAGGTAACATTGTCGGCAGTGTAGATGGTTTCGAGACCACTGTTCCCTTCACCCACACTAGTATAGGAAATTCCGTAGCTCTGTCCTACCAGGCCATAATAGTTGCTCGCACCCGTTTGATCTCCGATTCCAGTCTCATTGAAGGCGGGATCCTGGTAAACATTTGAGAGGTCAGCAAGTGACACTGTACCCTGCGTAAGCTTGAGGTAGTTAGAGGTATCGATATCATAGCACAATCCTAAAAGACCGATTGCAATCTGCAGGCCGATAACAAGGGTTATAGAGACGAGACACAAAAGTTGAGTCTTGTTGACCCAAAACCTCCCAGGGGTGCGACCAGATACCAAAAGCTTGAGCACTTTGGATTGTGAATCACAATTCATGATCAGTTCAAAGTCTTGTAGATCGCGATAACCCGAAGCTAGAAACCTCCAGCTTAGGAGCTTGGCATACGACCGCAGCGCTGTGACAATAGCCATGCCGAGACAGAGAGACAGTAGAGTGGTTATTGCATTGAAAGTATACTTCTCGCCTCGACTCAGTGTATGTGGCTGGCTAAACCCGTATAGAGCTGCGAATTGGCAGAGGACGATAACCACTGTAACGAGCCATTGGAGGATGCCGTTGACAAATACGCGTTGTCTCTGGTTGCGCTGGTTGAATGATCTGACAGTATTGACCTGTGAGGAATGCAACAGCTCGGGTTTTCCATGTTGCCACGGCGCCGCGAACGTGGGTATTCGGAAATTCGAGACTGGGTTGGCTAGCTGGCGAAGCGATAGTCGCGAACTTCTGCGGCGGTCATTTGCGTGGGGTCTCTTTTTGGCGTCGTGATTCACATAGGCATCCGGTATGGTTATATATGTGGCTTGGGGAGAGTAGGCTGACTTGAGCGACTTCCATCTCCCTGGTGCTTTCGAGCCTTCCGTAGCGTCAAGAGTGTGACGTGAATACTGTAGTGGCGCTTGAGGAAAGTCGTCTAGTCTGTAATCATCATTTTGGCTGACAGTACGGAATTGCGTTGAGGGCATCGCATCAAAGTTGCCGGCTGAGACGCTATACGCACTTCTTGTCGCTCTTCAAGTGTTCTTCCCAGCTCAATAGGGAACGAGCAAGCGAGAAATATGCTAGAAGTCCCATCAAGTCGGCACTGATCCGTGTTATAGGTCTAGGAGCTAGCTTCATATGTGTGAACAAATCTGGAGGACACTAAATGAAACAATGAGCAGCGTACAAGGTACAAGGTCTGCAAGGTTGTGCCTCCTGCCGGTCATGGGCTGGACACGGTCTTCAGCGAGTCCTGTGGATCGCTCCATGAAAGATCGATTGGTCGTATAAGCTATTGCCTAAGGCTATACTGCCGAGATATTGGGGGCCTGACAATTTGGGGAGGTTCCACAACCGCAGTCACAGACCAGTTCCTTTGGGGCCGAGTCTGTCAAATCAGCAAATAATTAGTCTTAAGTTAGGCGATTTCCCGCGTCCCCGCTCCTGGTGTACCAGTGCCAGATCTGTAACCAGTCACGAAAGCGAGGTCTGCTTGGTGATGAATGTTCCAACGTGCATCTACACGATAGTCAATATCGTAAAATGGTTGTCCCTGTTCAGTTGACGTGATCTGCCGTGACAATCAATGGCAAAATGCGGATGCGGGGCAATATCGCGTCTCGTCAAGCATAGCTATTTCCTTCGTGCTGATAGCCTCTGGGTTTGATCATGAGGCTCCGACCGACTGGACCTCCACAGAGCTGAAGTATTGCTTGAGTTGACATCGGCTTCTACAGTACATACTCAAAAGAGAACCCTCCTCGACTCTCAGGGTCTAGTCCAGGCGAGAAGTGAACACCATGTACGGTATCCCATAGATGATTTGCCCCTTCCCCAGGTGAAGACACCCATTATGCGAGATCTCTCGACGGCGTTATAGGGTGATGGGGCTGTCGTGCATTGCTCGAACCACACCATATGTTACTTTCTGCGGCCCGCCGGCTAGGACCTTACGGCAATTGCTTGATTGGATGCGAGCTGGCCCTGGCACGTGATAAGACATGAACGCGTCAACCGCGTCGAGACGCGCCTTCGATTTAGGAAATGCCCGCACTATGTGGAAGGCGTATGAAGCAAGGTAGTCGTTCATGCGGCAGTCTCGAAAGATGCAATATTCATGACTTCTTTCTTTACGTCCCTTCTACGACGAGCTCTTCCTGTCATGGCTGAAGGTACAAATCAAGGCAAGGACGGCATCTTTTCTCAGAGTAGCTTCGCCATCGTGCGCAGCGCATCGCTCAACGATGCTACCGCGACCGAGGTTCGTTCTGCCACACTTGTTTGCAAACATAGCTGACTTGTGAAGATCACAAAACAGATAGAACTTCACGGCGGCGAAGTGGTAGTCGACAACTATCCCGATGAACGACTCACCCTCGAGAACCTCACGCACATCATCACGACCACCTTCGACTTCCCAGACTATTACGATGCGCTCGACCTGTTTGTTCAGGTCGTGAGACCTGCCTGGATCACTGCCTCCGTCGCAACCGACAAGCTCGCACATCCTCGAAAATATAGCCCTGATCCGAAGTTGTTTATGTCTGATGTTGTGGCGACGTGCGCAGATCTGCCCCCAGGCGATAAGGACGCTATTGCCGGTGGTATTCTGGCTATGGGCGGAAACTACTCGTCGAAATTGACCTCACAAGTGACGCATATTGTGGCTTTGACAATGGATAATGACAAGGTAGAACAAGTCAAGAGCAACAACCTAAACATGACTGTGGTTCTACCTCACTGGTTCGACGACTGTCTCAAGCTGGGCAAGAAAATCGACGAAGGTCCATACACGCTGCCAGACCCCGACATCCTGCAGGGAGTAAGCAGCAAGGCACCTCTCGGTCGGCCTAACAAGCACGTCGCCGGCGCCACCGCATCGCATCCCCATGATGAAACTGTCCCAAGTCTGTCCGGTCGAGAAGGTCTCAGGGTCTTTAAGAACAAGCGGGTACTGCTTGACGAAGATCTGAAAATCAGTCAGTCTTTGCGCAACGTCATCAACGGCATGATTCTGACGAGCAACGGAAAGGTCGTGCAAAAGGTCTCGGAAGCTAACGTCTTGATATGCAAATACCGCTACGGGGACAACTACGTTGCGGCTACAGCCAAGAAGATCGATGTCGGTAATCTTGCATGGCTGTACTATCTCATCGTTCATGACCTCTGGACGTCTCCATATCGACGATTACTACACTATCCTGTGCCCAAAGAATCTTTGCCTGGTTTCGAGAACCTGAAAATCAGTCTATCAAACTACAGTGGCGAAGCACGAACATACCTTGAAAACCTTATACTTGCGACAGGTGCCGAATGTACCAAGACGCTGAAGCAAGAGAACACTCATCTTATCACCGCGCACAAGAAGAGCGAGAAAGTGGCAGCAGCGGAGGATTGGAACATTGCTGTAGTCAACCACTTGTTTATCGAAGAAAGCTACGCCAAATGGGAGATGCAGAACGTGACAAACTCAAGATACGTCCACTTTCCGACAAAGACTAACCTTGGCGAGGTCGTGGGACAGACTCAAATTGACAGAAAAGTCATAGAGCAGAAGTTTCTCCTTCCGGCTCAAAGCGGTGTCGACACCCCTCGAAGCCTTCGGAAAGGCCAGGTCGACCAGAAGGCTTTGGATGCCAGCACCCCCGCGAAGGCAAACACCCGGCCCGTGTCGAATGCAAAGGCTACAGCCCAGACTAACGGAGCTGAGACACCTGCGACATCTAGAGTGCTTGCCGCAGGGAAGGAGAACCTGACACCAACTACCGTTGGTTCGCGGAAGTCGAAGGAAGCTGCAGCAGCAAAGTTGCACAACATGACTCCTGACATCGCGCTCTTCGAGAAAGAGAGAAAGCGCGTTGGTGGTGTTGTGTATGGAGGCAGGCGCAAGGGCGACCAGGATCGCGTCGATAGCGGTCGCAAGCGCTCTGCAGAGCCCGTTGAAGCTGATACAACTGCCAAGAAAGCCACGAAGCGACCGCGAACCGACCCGCCCTCGACGCAAATGCACCTGCTCATCTCTGGGTACAAGGGTTGGGTTGGCAAGCCGAAGAAAGAGGACGAGGAGACCAAGAGACTTCGGGCTCTGGGGATCGCCATCACGGATGACCCTTCGAAAGCTACACACGTAGCTGCGCCTAAGATCCTGCGGACAATTAAATTTATGGTCGCTATAGCATACGCACCCCAAATCTTGTCCACGGACTACATCGAAGCTTGTCTGGAGGAGGACGAATTTCTCGAGCCAGACGATTACGAGCTCGCCGACAAAGAGAATGAAAAGAAACATGGTGTGGTCTTGAAGAAAGTCCTCGAAAAGGCGAGAGCCAACAAGCAGCAGATGCTGAAGGGCAGAACCATCTACTGTACCGAGAAAATCATAGGTGGCTTCGAGACGCTTCAAGGTATTGCCGAAGCTAATGGTACCACTCTGACGCACTACCGTGGTCGGCATATGACAATTCCGAATCGCAAGGGCGGAGGTGAAAGCCAGTCACATGATGGGGTTGATGATGAGGTCTATCTCATCAGTAATGACAACGAGGAAGACCGAAGACTGTGGCCCAAGTTTGTTCGAATGGCTGAGGACAGTGGACGCACTCCACACGTATTGATCGCCGAATGGCTGTTGAGCTCTGCACTCCGACAAGAGATTCAGCCTCTGGGACCATACAAGCTCCAACCGGCAAAGGCTTGAAGACGTGCATGTGGAATCGAGCGTATTGTATTTAGCGTGGTGTTTGGTGTTCATGAAACGTGTCAGGCTGAAAGTGGTGTACAGTAGTCAGACGCTGCACTTCAAGCGACGACAAACGACCGGACGAGGGATGATAATCAGAAGAACTTGACACCTTGTTGGTCGTCTGTACCGAAGACCTGAGCTTTCCCTTGTTTTGTCAAGACAGCTAGACCTTTCCGCAAAACTTCCATGTCCATGCCATGGAATTCTTGATTCTCGGTTGCATCACCTTCGACGATTTCGTATAGTGTCAGAACACTCCCTTTCTGACCGGTGTCATCTACCCAGGCAGCGATAGCTAAGGCCCACTCTTCGGGACGGCGCCACCATATCCACGCTGAAGCTTTGGCGGGAGTTAGCCATTCGGCGCGCTGTTGGCCATCTTGGCTGACCATGTGATCGATGACCTTTTTGATGTCGTCGGGATACAGTGTTTTATTGAGCTTGGCGTTCTTGAAGAGGTCCTTGTCTTGAAAGTCGACTATGGACAGCTGAAATATCTTGTGGTGGCGACAGTAACGTTGGATCAATCTTGACCATCTCTCTAGTTGTGCCTGCCGTGAAGAAGCAGCGATCTGGAGAGTGAAGAATGGTGGATAATCTGTATGTATCTTGGGGAACCTGAACGAGTCGATCTGCTGCTGAGCGACTGCTGCCATGGCTAGGTAGGTGATCTTGCTACGTGTATGTGCAGGGTCACGATATTCGTATAACCGGGCTCGGAGACCGATGTAGCACGGCATGGCAGGCACGACTTGAGGATGGTGTGTCAGGCAGCCAGGCACACAGCCGGCATTTCCCCATCTAGCTAGCAGGGCTGCACGACTCCGTCGGCGCGCGTGAATCGCGAACTTGAAATTGAAGTGCATGAAATCACTTGGGACTGCGTGCCATTCGCATGTCTATGCTACCACTTGTCCTCCCTGCACCTGTACCAGTATTGTTCTGCTGACCACTCACGACGACCTTGGCCACCTGTTACCCGAGCATACTTTCTGACTAGGCTGATATCAACCTCGGAGCATCGAGGCACATCCCTCACCATCATGCCGCGAAAGCGGACTCACGACGAGATGGTCGCTTCCGACCCCCCGGCACCACCACAAGAGGTCGAACTGCTGCATCAGATCAGAAACATGTGGGAGTTTGCAGCAGTGTATGAGTTTATCAAAATGTTCGGCCCTGTAGTCAAAATCCAGCATATCGACGTCGAGGTAGGCAGCACGCATCTAATTCCATCTCCGACCCTTAGCAGGCCTCTCTCATGGATGTCTGGCCGTGTCGGCACGCGCTGACCGAGACCGTTGTAGGACTTCGAGACAGAATGCGTCAGGCCCGAGCGCAGCCGCATCTTGGAAGAGATGGGCCTTCAACTGCTGAAGTTCATCTCTTCTCGTCGTGATCTGACGTATGTTCCCTCCCATCTTTGGCTGTGTGTCCTTTGCTAACCCATGTCCAGGCTGGACAACTGGGACAAAACTGTGCGCACACAGTATGAATACAAGACGAGAAACAAGCCTCATCCCTACGGCACCGACGAGGAACCGAACCACTTTCGAGACTTCCACATCTTTACCAAACTCAGAATGCTCTACCAGCTGGCTGTATGGACCTTCCATAACCCCGACCGCATGAGACAACACTTTCCCGAGCTCGACTGGGAGGACCAATACGTTGAATGGGTATGCATAGCATCCCTCTTTCCCCTCTTGTCTTATGTACTGACCACATCTAGCAAGCACATCCAGCCGGCTGGGACCGCCAAGACCGTGTCTATTACAAGTTGTCGGGAAACCGACTCTACCGCCGTACAGATCCTCCCATCCCTGAGCCGTCGAAATCGAAGCCCAAACTGAAGTACACCTCGAAAAAGGCCCAAGCACAGCGGAGAAAATCAAGGTCTTCAAAGCGGCGGAAAGTGAATGACTCGGACGATGCCGACACCGAGCTGGCCGACGCCGATGAGACAACCAACGACGTCCAGCTTGATGGCGAAACCACATTAGACCAGTCCATCGCAGACACGGACCCTGAGAAGCTCAACACCTACGGGGAGCTGAGATGGGAGTGCATCGCGATCACCTTGGACGAATTCAACAGCTTTATGGCTACCATTGCCAAATCGAAAGACCCCAACGAGAAGAACCTCAAAGCCATGATCGAAGGAGAAATGATACCCGAGTTGGCCAGGGCTGAGGAACGCAAGCAAGCCAAAATCCAGGCTCGCTTGAGAGAGATACAGTTGCAAGAGAAGATGCAGGGTGCCAAAAGATCAGGTCGATTGGCCGCTAAGCAAGAAAGAGAACGAGAAGAGGCTGAAGCTGCGGAAGAGGAGAGACAGCGACAGGCTCTGCTTGTTGAGGCTCACAGAGCCGAGGAAAGACAACACAAGATGGAGAATGAACGTCAGTCGCGTATGTTGACCAGAGAACAGCGCATCAAGGAGCGTGACTACAAGCGTGCTCTCATGGAGGAACAGCTGGCTCGAGATTCTGAGGAAGAAAGGAGAATCGAAGAAGGAGGTGCGCGTGGCTCGAGACAGCTTAAGGAGCGCATCGAGAGACACAGGAAGGAACTTTCAGAGTTCTCCGAGGACGAGTGGTCCTTCGACTGCTCTGGCTGCGGCCAGCATGGAAAGAACTGGGACGATGGCGAACACAGCATTGCTTGTGAGCGTTGCAACGTATGGCAGCATAGCAAATGCCTGGGTTTCTCCAAATCTGCTGCTGAACGCGCCGACTTCCACTTCATCTGCAGCGACTGCCTACGAAAAGAGGAGGATGCCAACCGACCAAAGATTTCTCTCAAGTTCAAAGTCGGACAGTCCTCGTCACCACCTCGACCGACTTCGTCTTCGCCCGAGCGTACGAGGCAGGGATCACCTGTCAAGCAGAAGCCCGAGCCGACCGGCCTAGCACCAGCCGACGAACCGAGACGCTCGTCTGCTTCGGGATACATGGGCCCGGACGGACAGTGGTATCTGGCGCCCGATCCTGCGAGAACGACTCGGCCAGCGCCTGTGCAAACTCTTCCGCCCGTCACTCAGCCTTCAATGCCTGGCTATGCCATGAGGCAAGCCCACAAACCAGCTTCATACGTGAGTGGCACTCAGCAGTACGACTACAATGCCTACTCGCATCCGAATCCTCCTCTACATCCCCAGCAAGCTACGCCCATGGCTCAACAGCCCTCATTACGACCTGCATCAAGTCATTCCCAAACCCCAGCACCAGCATCTGCCCACTCACAAGTCAACGGCAACTCGTCGCCAATGCCACACAGAATACCTTCGCCTATCATGAACCGACCCACGATGTCGCCGACTCAGGGTAATCCCGATGTCGGTCCTATAGCAGGTGTTCCAGGAAGCTCACCATCGATGCAACCTGCGTTCATGGTCACCCCTTACACTAATGGTCATCACGCAAATGGTCTGCCGCCTCAAAGCACACCGAATCAACCAACCTTTTCACAGAACTCGTCCTTTTCAGCCTCCCAACAGAGCGCGACTCAACCAGTATCAGGCCTGTCGCCCGTCAAGCAAAGAACATCTGTATCTCCAATACCTCAGCCTACACTTGTGCCCACCAAGTCGAGCACCTACACCACTCCATCGTCGAGTTTCAACGCTGCAGCATCGTGTACAGTATCCGGTACACCGATCTTTCCACCTGCTGAGAACCTCGCACCCAGCCCACAGCAACTCAACCGCGAGCCTGTACCCACTCCGAGCAAGCAGTCACCGCCATTGCCGCAGGGCAGGTTTGACAATGGTGCGACTCCTAGACGGGATGGGTCAACAACGAACACGCATCCTGAAGCCCACCAGACTCCGGGAACTGTGCAGTAGTACTGTTCTTGGAATGCTGCCCGTGACGACCTAGACGGCATTACGATTGAGACGAGTTGGACGAGCACTTTTGAGGTTTGGCCGCTGGAAGTTATAGATGCGTTCGGATGAGGAGGAATCTTGTTATATGGGCGTTTGGTAGTCATTTCTCTTTCGCAGCGTTACTAACCACACATCGTAGCTACTTTGTACTGCATTTTTGCGGGGCCGGATAAGGAAGGATCATTCATCAGCTAGATGGCTGCATCAAATACAGGCATGATTGATTTACTATTGTTCTGGAAGCATTGAGAACGGCTGCTCGACTGAACTAGCCAACAGCCTTGATAGACTGGCAGGCCAAGCCTTGGATCCTAATTAATTGGTTAGAACCGCAAAAAAACGTGACTTCGGTGGCCAGTTCTGCCCCCTTTTCCCGAGGACAGAGCAATGCAACCGTTTGCACGTGGCCATGATCTTCAACAAGCAATCAGAACAATCGAGGAAGGAAACGCGTCGAGGACAAAAATCACGGAACCCCAGCGCGATCGCGAGGCTGGCACGATGTGGATCTCAAGGACGGTGAAACATCTAGGTACGAGCCAAGTCTGTGCAGACACGATTGTCTCGTGCCGTGCGTGTACTGCGTGCCTTTGATTCATTTGCATGGCTTGCATAAGACGGAGTTGGGGGGGGTTGGACACGAGGGACGTTCACATGTCTGCTGGATGGATGTGACTGACGAGGTCGCATGCCTGTTCGATGCAACGCTATGTGATCCACCGGGTTTGCGGTACTAGCTCGCTAATGCGGCTGCTATTCTTCGAGGATCACATCGCGTTTGTTTTTGCTTCTCGGTGTACTTGGCGGTATTGCGTGAAGAGGCAGTTTTGACGGCGTACGGTGCAGCGATGGATAATCGGTCTGCACCTGGAAATATGGTGGATGTTGCTTGGTCTCGGGACTTGACCGACAGCGCGTGGGCGAAGTACGCCTGTGGTATAGCCAGGTAGTTCTTCTTTGTTGTGGATGGTCTTTTGCGTAGCAGAGCATGACTGGTTCACGCAAGACTGTGAATACGCCCCTGGCATGTGTTTTTTTGGCCTTTGTCTGGAGCATATGCGATTGGGTCGTTTGTGGCGTTTCGTGAGTCTCTGCTATGTAGGCCACTTTACTGACTGATCAGAAGTCGTGACGCATCCCATATACTGTGACTTCGATGGACACTAGACAGGAATTCGAAATGTCCTCTTCCGGTATAGTATTCGGTTTCAGGTTCGCGTTCTCCATCATGTGACTCTGGGGTATCCAGAAGCAAGAGTCATAGTGATGGTCAGGTACGTCAAGGAGGAGTAAGATGGAGATGCGGCTGACAAATACCAAGGGCATGGTATGGAGGAGATTGCCTTGTGGGTGAGGGCGTACATGGAAACTCTGTGTAGGGTCATTGCCGATCATGCAAGGCAAGTCAAAGTTTGGGAGACCTTCCATATATCCAAAAAAATGACGCGCAGGCCAGGTTGGCGTAGTATGGTGCCCCGCTGCGCTCGCTCTCGAGTTTGGACGGAGATGAGAATGGTAGTGTGAGCACGGTCGTCGTGGAGGTGACGAGTGTGGGCTGTAGCGTCGATCGCAAAGGCGGCTCAACTGCTGAAAGGCTCCGAGGGGGCTAGTAGGGCTGAAGTATATACGAGAAGCGAGACATTTGCCCGCATGAGGTAGTTCTAAGCCATCCTAGAGATGCTTCGGAGACAGCGATTGAACCTTAGTCCCCACCACCGTCCGTTAGAGGAAAGATATGGTGACTGGCGCAGGCCTGCGGATTGCCGGGGGTCGGACGAAATCAGTGGTTGAAATCAGTGGGGGCCCAAAAGGACAAACCGTGATCGACGAAGCAAGCCAGCTAAGGCCGAGCCGTTCTTGCTTTCTAGACAGTGTCAGGTGGAGGTCAAGAAGGCCCCAAGAAGGTTTCGACCATAGCGGATATGGGATCCCATAGTCTGGCCATAACGTCCGACCAGTCGGAACACTGCCAGCTGCTGCTGTCTCGTGCTTCCAGATTAGTAACTTACTACCTGAGCAGGCATGTGTGATTCTGCCTCTATTTCCAATGATGCGGTCCATGTAGCATCTAACGATCGCCCGCGGTCTTCTCGCTGCATTTAAGTCTGGTAAACCTTACCGCTGGTGGTTAGCTTCGCAAATGACCTCTCCTGCTGTAAAAGGAGTACTCAGGTATAGCGGCAAGTAATAGGGTTGTATTTGCAAGCCTTCGGTCGCGGCTTTGAACAGGAGCAGTCTGCAGAATCCGTTGCAGGCTCAGCAAGGGTTGACTGTAGAGCGACCCAATTCTCAAATTGTACCAGCAAGGGACATAGTGTGTTTGGGATGAGCTGGCGCCGACGACAGTGATACTGGGGAGTACACACATGGCCACAATTCTTCATACTTCTCCATAGCCAGTATCCATAAGCTCAAGGCGCTACCGACCAGAATAGTAAAGTGCCACAACGCCGTTCGAACCAGAATTGTCGAGTTGCGAGTGGAGTGCCGTTATTCCAACGAAAACTTTCAGAAGTTCTGCTAAGGTCTTGAGAGTAGTCATGAAGGGAAAAGGATTGTTGCCTGAGGTTTGGTCATTTCAAGAACCTATCAGCGAAAGCTCACGGCTTCGATACCAACGGCTCGGAAAATAGAGAAATAAGCGATTCTGACATGTGGATTGGTTTTGTCGAATGCCACTCGCCTGCGACGGTTCGTTACACAAATTTGACACTAGGGTGCAGATGACCCAGTGCTCATGCACGCTGCCGGACACTTATGACCTCAATCCATGCCTTGATTCAGCTTGAAGAGCATACTGCTTTGACGAGGCTCGAGCTCGATGTTCAGGAGCTCCTGATTGTTGGCGCTCAAGTGTGCTGTAGCATGGATGCTCGTGCGTATCCAATCTCGGACGGAATGTGAGGATGGGAGCGGCAACCGCGTGCTCCAAGGTGTCCGTGCTTCCTTGACATGGGTCCACTCTTCGGGCGAGACCGTCCGCAGGTGATGGCACCCCAATTCTGATGCATGGCCGCTCCAGCTGCTACCTCGATGAGAACATAAGCTTGTAAGCATATGTGTGTGGACCTTAGTGGGTGAATGACGGCAAACGTGTACCCGATCTGGGTTGGCTGACTTCAATGCACGAGCCATCCACATCCCCATGTAGGTCTCAAACCTGTTTGTGAGGCTGAGGCTTGCCATGCAGACTATCAGCACACATCCAGTATTGTAGACAACTAATCTCATGCTCGGGAACTCTGTTTCATAGGCTAAGGTTCGATGTTGCCTCCATCGCTGCTCGAAGCCACCTTCTGGCAGCCAATGCACATGTTCTTGGTCAAAAGCACTAGAGCATGCCGGATGCGGCAAGTTTCGTGGAGGGACGATTGCAGCGATGAAGAAGACAAAGGTGCGCAAGTCGAACACGACGAAAATACCTCGACGCTGAGCGCAACGCGAGATGGATATGGACCTCGACCAAAGCGTTTGCGGAACAAAGATGTTTACCTGCTAGATAGTCAGGATATCCTCTGGCTCTATCAACTCTTTCTTCTCACCTTCTTGCACATCCGAGACAAAGCCCTGACGCACTCCGACGGCAAGGCGCTTTGCACATCATCAGAGCTACCACACCGCTTCCTCTCAACAAGACAAGGTCTCAGGATTGCTAGAGCTGTCTTGCAGAAACAACCTGACTTGGGACTGCTGCAATCAAACATCGGCTTCTTGCGAAGATCTTGACATCCGGCTTTCTCTTCTCAACTTCCATCTTCCGCGACAACAAAGTTTCTTTATGGATTGTCGATATCCGTAATCAACAACAATCAAAGAAGTTAACCACAACATTGTTCCGCAGGCCAGGTGTACATCGAATCGTGACAGTCGGGGAACATCTTGCAGATCGTCACCGAACCGTTGACCACCATCCTTTGGCGACGTGGACGGCTTTGCTTGTCACCAGCATCTAACCAAAGCCCAGCTTTCCGAGCGTCCTTGCACAAGACATCGCTTCTGTGCAATACCTACGTGCCCATTCGGCCAGACCCTGTCACCTTGAGCTCAGAACAAGTCAAAAATGGCATATCAAGGCTCTAACCACGGCCAACCCTCGCCACCGCATTCGAACCAGGAAGAGTATTCTCTGAGCGACTACAGCCATAGTCCAATGCCCGGCCACCCAGTGCAACGTCCTTACACTCCACCCGCTTCTTATCCAACACAACAATATGCCAGCGTAAGCTATTCCGCCTCGCTGCCGATGCGCAAAAGCTAAATTTTGTTAGAACTATTCGGATCCAATAGAACATCAAATGCAATATACTCCCGAGTACGAAGATTCACCTGTAAGCTCGTCAACCAGGCTGGATAGAAACATGGACTAACCTTTCAATAGGCATTCTATCGACAAGCAACATACCGTACGCCGCCCCGGCCGATTACCAATGAGGGTATCCGGACCAGAGGCGGAAGGTCTCTCGGAACCCCAATGACAGAGAGTAGCCCATCGAGTCGCATGTCGCAGTCTCCTCGACCGCGAAAGAAGAAGGGTAAGGACAAGCAGCTGGTGTACCAAATCGAGGAGCCACTCAGTGTGATGACCAAGGAGTATGATGTGCCTGTGGAAGACATGAACACATGGGTAAACAGACCAAATGCAGACAGGTATGTCGAGGTCGACGGCAAGCAGAAAGGCAAGATTCCGCGACCGATGAACTCCTTCATGCTCTACCGCCGTGCGTTCAAGGTGCGAATCAAGAAGTGGGGACAACAGGGTGACAACAACCAACTCATCTCCTCCGTGGCAGGGCTGAGTTGGAATCTTGAGCCTGAGGAGGTCAAAGCGGAATATGCCCGACTAGCCATTGTCGAGAGGGACAACCACGCCAAAGCCTTCCCACATTACAAGTTTGCGCCCATCAAGAACACCAAGAAGCGTGAGCGTGACGATGATGATGAGTCAGATGGCGAGTGGGAGGGCGGCTCCTCGTATTCAAGCAAGCGAAGGCGAGGTCGAAACGACCGAGACATCACACGGAGTCGATCTTCCACGCCAGCACAAGTCGTGTATGGTACTCCGCAGTATCATCCATCGTCCTATCAGGCCAGCAATCCACATCTGATGCCTCCGCTGACGCAGTATGATCACTGGAACCATGCTGCCATGCAGTATGGTCAGGGCTACCAATATGAGCACCAGGTGGCTTACCATCAACAACCACATGCTATCCAATATGCGCCGACTTCAGTGCCAGCGCAGTACAGTCAGTACGAGTCTCAGCTTGTAGGTCTGCCGCCCACCACCGAGGGCATGATGGACAATGAGGTTGTTGTCAGACCGCAGTACGGAATTGACCCAAGCCTGGGGGATTCTGCACCAACGACGACCTACCAGTACGGCGACTGTTTCCCTGAGGAAGACCCCGTACATATCATTCAGAGCACTCAACACATCTATGAGGAGGAGCAGCCGGCGGTACATCCAGGACTGCAAACACTAGCTCCAGCGGAGCCGATGTGGTCGCCCCGGACGCATGGGAACGTGGGTAGTGCGTTCGATGCAGAGTTCAGCAGGTTCAACCAAGGTGCATGATGCGGCCTTGGGTACTGGAGAACGAAGAAGCGCATGAGTAGCTTTTGACTTCCATCGCCTTGGTGGGGTTACACCGACGTCTCTGATGGTGGCGTGCTGCTACTTCCGCAGCCCGCAGCGTCGATCAAACAACAGTATCGTGTATAGATGGCTGTTCGAGTACTGAGTAGAGACGAATGGGGGCGATGCAATCGAGGTATGAAGTTGGTGTATGACGAGATAGCGGTTGATTAGCACGTGTGAATATACCAACCTGTAAGCATGATGGATTGTGTTGTGGTGTCAAAACTGCCGAGTGCTGCGAGCTCTTCTGACTCGCGCCGCATTTGGCAAGCGCGTTCGCGAGCGTTCGGCGCGTCGTGCCCCACATGATTTATCCATTGGAGGAAGCGAGCTGTTGTTGCACCCCCAAGACTTGCTGTGATCAGCCATCGCAGCCTGCGCCCAGCACTCATGCATGGCGAGCTGGGCAACAAACTCGTAATCCAGCCCAAGTTGCAAGGATACACGCAAGGAAGCTAAATTGTGGACAGGTGCAGCACGCCAAGCGCATACAAAGTCTGAACCACCTGCCGGGCTACCAGACCGAGCTGGTTCGAGCAGTCGCTCGAGAGGTGGTGGATCTCGACAAAGATGTAAATCAGATTCTCGAACCCTTCCACGGGTCGTTCAACCCTTCTACCGAGCCCGCTACTGCTTGTGCGCTGCTTGTTGACCACCTGTCGATGCGGAGGAACAAGAGGTGTCTTCTGGCCTACCACCACGCTCGAGCAGAGAAGCTCGATCAGATGTGCTGGGAAGGGAAAGATGTGCTCGATCAGACGTATCAGGGACCCTCGGGTCAAGCAAACGCCAGTTCAGGCAATGAAAGCTCTCTGAGCCCCGAGGAAGAGGATTACTTCAGGCAGTACAACGACATGCTATCGGCGTACAAAGGACAGTGGACAGACATCGATCTCACGGGAAGCCTCGAGCCACCCCGCGATCTATTCGTGGATGTCAGGGTCCTGAAAGACGCTGGGGAGATCCAGACTGAATATGGGTATGCTGGCTTGTCACTTTCTCTACATCGACGCCTGCTAACTCATCGCCCAGGGCCATCAATCTTACCAAGAACTCCCAGTTCTATGTCCGTCTGGCCGATGTTGAAAGACTCATCACTCAAGGATTCTTACAGCGGCTGACATGACCATGCGTCGTAAGCAGACAGAGGCAGGCATCATGCAGGGTATCGAAAGACGAGCAGCAGGAAGCGAGTCCCCATGAAGGAAACATGAACACTGGCGTGCAGCAGGGACTATGATCCTGAGGGTTCTTTAGGCATGGCTTCTCTGCTCGAGGCAGAGGTTTAATGGCACGTTCTTTTAAGTCCCAGTACTGTATTTTTGCCCTCAAAGTGGTTGCACAATTCTCTTGTGTCTGACGCCTTTAGTTTCCTCTGCCAGTCTATTGCTCAGCTGTCGATGTGCGGGATGGACTGCACATAGGGATGATTCAACGGTTTACATGCCGATAGGTTCTCTTATCAGCGCGCTAACACTATGCGAGTTAGCTGGCAGAGATCGACGTCAAGCTTTCGGTGGGAAGTGGGAAGCTCTGCACGGGCGCCGGTTAGCCGCGACATGCCTGCCACTGGGCAGGATGTCAAGAGGCCCAAAAGCAACAAAGTTTTCTCCATCCCGAATCCCCAGCCTATTGCAGACATGTGGCAGCATGTGCGCACACCACGTACTGTAATGGCATGCTATGGCTATCTTCGAGTATCCTTCTCAACATGAATCTTCCTAGCACCAGCAGTTAGGCCATGTCCTGACAACAGCACATTGACTCTCGACACGCCTCTTCTCGCTGACCGTATCAACACACGCAGCACTCGTTCACGACGCGGTTGCCTGTGTCGTTTCCCGACGACGTCCTCTTCCCACGACCCATCGGCAAGCTTGCAGGAACTACCAATAGTCCCGCCAGACCCTCGCTCCTCTGAACGCAGCGCCGCTCAACACTCTGATGCTTCCCCGCCAGCCCCAAACTCCCTCACGACATCATGAGTAGCTGGACGCCGGAAAGGGTCCGTGGCCGGAGTGGCTCTCTGCACTCGTCAATAAGGAAGAATAAGACGGGCACACTCCCAATCAATGCTGCAAAGCGTCCACAAGAAATTAGACACCCAGATTCGGGCAATTCTCTGGCTGTCGGAGATCGGGCATACGACCCCAGCAGACCTCGTGCAAACTCGGCCTCAAACCAGACCAGCCAGTCCGTTGGCAGGACCCCTGGCCGCTCCTTCTACCACCGCTCCTTCCATGGCCAGCTGGATGCTGCTCAATACTCGTCAGACGGTCTGAGAGAGCAGACGGCCGAGATAGCTAGCTTAGCATACTCAGATAACACCGAGCATTCACCTGAGCGCTGGGAAGATGGCCAAGAGTATCCCCCAGTTATAGAGGAGGTCTCAGAACCCGTGTCACCTGAAGATTCGGATGACAACACCAGCAGCAGGCCTGCCACTCCAGACTTACCCACCGTGCCACCTTCTGCTACCCACTTTCGCCGCCCTCACTCGTCCTCCCTCTTGGACGATCCTTTTCGCGACAGCATGGATGACCATCCAGACGAGAGGACTGCCTTGCTGAAAGACAGAAAAAACCCCTCTGGTTTCGACGGTGCTGATGAGGTCGAGCGACAGGTTCCGGATGACAAGAAGACAGCTCAGTTGTGGTACCGATCTGCTTGGTCCGATCTCACGTCGGGCTGCTATGTTGCTACCCATCCCAAGACCTGGAGTGCTAAGTTCGTCTGGTCTCAGGTTGTGGTCAGGCCTGCAAGTCTTTTGCCCGCCGTGGCAACCGCTTCGCTGCTGAACATACTAGACGCTTTGTCCTACGGCATGATCCTCTTCCCTCTGGGTAACAAACTCTTCGACAGCTTAGGCTCCGACGGCATCGCTATTTTCTATGTCAGCACAATCATTGCGCAACTAGTCTACTCCTGCGGCGGTTCCATATTCCGCGGTGGCGTTGGCTCGGAGATGATTGAGGTCGTGCCCTTCTTTCACAAGATGGCCTTTACAATCCTCAAGAGGGTAGGCGAAGATGATTCTAAGTCGGTGCTTGCTACGACGATATTGTCGTTTGCTGTGAGCTCGGTTCTGACAGGTGCTGTGTTCTTCTCCATGGGAGCTTGCAGACTCGGCTCACTCATTGGCTTCTTTCCACGCCATATCTTGATTGGTTGCATTGGAGGTGTCGGCTGGTTCCTCGTTGCCACAGGGCTCGAAGTGTCTGCGAGTTGCCAGGAAATCTAGAGTACGACATCCCTACGCTGAGACAGCTTTTCCGATCGGACACGATCCTGCTCTGGACCATTCCCCTCGCACTTGCTATCGTACTCATGATCACTCAGCGATATGTCAAGTCCAACTTCCTGGTCGGTGGATATTTCATTTCGGTTGCCGCCATATTCTACTTCTTCAAATTTGCTATGGACATCCAAATGGATACCCTGCACACTCGAGGCTGGATATTCGACAGTCCTCCAGCCGGCAATCCGTGGTACCATCCGTGGACGCTTTATGATTTCAAGGCGGTCCACTGGGGTGCTCTCGCCGACACCATACCGACCATGTTTGCCCTGACGTTCTTTGGCATTCTGCACGTTCCGATCAACGTGCCTGCACTCGGTATTTCGACGGGAGAGGACAACCTCAACGTTGATCGGGAGCTGATCGCCCACGGCATCTCCAATACGCTCAGCGGCCTCTGCGGAAGCGTTCAGAACTACCTAGTCTACACAAACAGCATTCTCTTCATTGACTGCGGTGGGAACGATCGTCTCGCAGGCATAATGCTTGCCGCCGCAACTTTTGGCCTTCTCCTGGCGGGGCCAGTCATGGTGGGCTACATACCCATCATGGTGGTTGGCGCCTTGATTTTCCTGCTTGGGATCGAGCTGCTGGAGGAAGCCGTCGTTGATACCTTCGGCAAGGTGCACAAGCTCGAATATGCTACCATTCTGGTCATAGTAGTGACCATGGGTGTGTGGGACTTCGTCGCTGGCATTCTGGTTGGCATTGTCCTCGCAGCACTAAACTTCGTGGTGCAAACCAGCCGACGTACAGCTATTCGAGCTGAGTACACCGGCGGCGTAGCCCAATCTACGGTGCGAAGGCCGCCGATGCAGCGCAAGTTCTTACAGGAGACAGGTCAACAGACCTTTGTCATAAAGCTAGCAGGTTTCTTGTTCTTCGGCACCATCGTTGGCGTGGAGAATCGTATCAGAGCATTGCTGGCCGACGAGGTTTTCAACTCGTCGCCTTTACGATATGTCATTCTTGACATGGCCAGCATCAACGGAATAGACTTCTCTGCGGCCGAGGCTTTTACTCGAATTAATAGGTTGCTAAGCAAACGCAACGTTCGGCTGATCATCTGTGGCCTGGAGCTTGATGGCGAGGTCGGCCGAGCTCTATGTAACGTTGGCCTGCTCGGCGGCGACGATGCAGAGGTCGAAGTATATGAGACGCTCAACTCAGCTTTGCAAGACGTTGAAAACAAACTGCTAAAGGCTTTGTACCAGCAGCAGAAGCAACGCGCAAAACGATCCTCACGCGCCCTGTCGCATGTCGACATTCCTAACAAGAATCGAAACTTGGATTACTCAGCATCGTACCGTCAAGAGTTTCTGGTCAGTTCTCCTCGACAGCATCAGCTGCACGAAGCGGCCACAGCAACATTGGAAGAAGATCACTCATCACCACAAAAGTGGTCAGTCTTCAAGCAACCCCTTCTTCTGCTCATGCAGATCTTTGAGGACGTTTCAGACCAGAACGAAGACTTTTGGCACAAAGCCGCGCCGTATTTCGAGAAGGTCACGTATCCCAAAGGGTCGGTACTTTTCAATACCGGAGACAGACCCTCCGGCTTCTACTTGCTCGAGGAAGGCTTGTTACGAGCAGACTACGATCTCCCCCAAGGCCGGTATTCGGAATTGATTGTCGAGAAGAGGCCTTGCGGTGAGTTGCCATTTTTCTCCGACACGCCTCGGACAGCAAGCATGACAGCCGAGACAAGTTGCGTGATATGGCAGCTCTCGGACTGGAAGTGGCGTGAGCTGCAGAAGGCACACCCAGAGATTGCGCAAGAGCTGTTGAAGATCAGTTTGAAGTTGACGAAGGAACGTATGGATGCTATTACTGCATATGTTATGACGGCGGCTGGCTAAGTATGGGTTTCTGGTCCCGATGACAGTATTCTTGGGATAAGTCTCGTTTGTCCAATCTGGTTTGCACCAGTTCCTTTTACAGCATGGCGTTGGTGGAAGATTCGTACTAGAGACAGACTGCCTTGTTGAGAAGGGGTTTGTATTTAATGTACAGCAGCATATGGTCTCTGTGGTTTGCAATCTAGTTACCTGTACAAGTATAGGAGGTGCACATGTCACGACGTGCACAAAATCAAAGGGTCCTTCGTTTTCCAGTAATCTCGGATAGTCCACATGGAGCGGCGCAGGCGCTGAAACACAGTGGGTATACGGGTAGCTGTCCACGCTGCCCTTGGCACTACTGTCGGGACCCATTGCTCGCGACGGACTACGGTATAGACGAGGGACATCTTCAGCCTACAATCCGGGATTTAGAGAACTAACTTCTTGGGTTACACCTTTTACATACTCTGTGTAGAGTAATATTCTTGGATCGTTAGCACGACTGGTGGCGGTTAAACAAAAGTCTCGGAAAAAGATATGCTTGTCAAGACTCAATGTGAGTACAAGCAGGTCCACGTGAAACATGTCTGGGATGACGTCGGCTTCAATGCGAGGCATATCATGTGGACTTACTTGTATCGGCAAGAACACGAAGACCAGGTTGGGGTAAAAGTCAAACATAGAATTCTGCCGGCCTGCCCTAGCAGTTAGAGAAGCTTGTGCAAGGCACCCTGGGTGTGTCGCATGATCTGCAGAACAGCAAGACACCTTGACTGGCTGACACAAGGAGACGGCTCTCTGTGATCTCACGATGCTGGGTGGCATGAGTGTAATCGAGAACGTATACACAGAGGCACAGACAAGCACAAGACGAAGACCGTGCGGGGAATAGGCGACTCGTGGACAGTGCTGTCCATTCATAAGTCACCTGCAGGAGGACTTCGCAACAGAGTGACGAGACCTGAGGATGACCCAGACTGGCTGGCGGTTGTGATTCGCTCGGGAGGAGCGCAGATAGCATGTTTGCCTGATAAGTAGAAGGCACAGAACGGAAGCGCTAGGATCAGTGACCATCTCCTGATTTGCTCGCATCGACGAAAGTCACAAGTCAAGGATATTGAGGAAACGTCGTTCTGATCGATGGCTGATCGAAAGGTTCTCGATGCGTGTCATCTCTCATAGCTCCTCATGCATTTTACTACGTCTGATTGAACAGTGCGCGCGGTTGACTGCACCCCTGTAATTTCAACGTTCCACAAAACGTGGCAGGTCTGGTGTTCGATTTCCATAACAACCGTGGACCGAGCAGCAGGGCTCCCTCCGCCGGTGCAAGCGCTTCGGTCAGGGACCTGAATCTAGGCTTGTGCGCGGTGCCATGCTACTAGTGATCGGAAAAGGTTCCATAAGGAGCACAGACTGATGGCCAGCGGATTTGGAAGAAAGCGACAAAGGACGGGCTCGGAGTGCTTTGAATGATCTACCACTAGATGTTCTAAAGCGGACTAGGGCCCATTAGCGGCTGCTTAGCGCGTAGCAAGAGATTTGGAGGCTTGAACGCAGACGCGACTCGACTCCAAGCATTTAATCAAACTGCAACTAACGCTAGCACATGGTGAGCAGGCTGCGCTGCCACGTCCGAGCACGCTGAACACGCTGAGGATGGACCACGATGGATCATGGATGGGTGCAGCAGATTATTTCGTCTCAAGCCGCAAGCTGTTGATCACCTGCTCTGCTCAAAACTACTGTGACTGCTCGATTTTGCTCACCTTCTTCTTTTTCCCTTCTCCAAGATACCCAAAGATACCCAATTCATTCGTCGTTACTTCTTGATCCATTGTTTACCCTGCTACGGGCCAATTGCAGTTCACACCTTTGTTCTTGCCCAACACAATAGGCTACCCAGCGTCATCTTCTCCCGTTTCAGGTTTCACCTGTTTGTCTCCCTTGACCTGTGCGCCTGCATTAGCTCGACCTTCAGCCATCTTTTGCTAGATTGCAGACACAGTCATCTTCCCTCACTCAAGGCCACGGCTATATTTTCTCGGATACCTTTTGCTAGGAACATTCACAAGCACAACATACAGCATGTCTGCCGAAACACCAAAGGTCGTGGAGACTACTCCTGCTTCAGCTGCAGCAATGCCAGTCGAGTCTACAACCACTTCTGCTGAGACCGCTGTCCCGGCGACTACAGCACATGCCGACCGTACAACTTCGACAGATTTCACCCTTGGCACTACTGAGCCTGAACCCGTTACCGAGAGCCATGCTACTGAGTCCAGGGAGACAACAGGGGCCACAGAGGCTGCAGCGGCCAAACCAGTCACACATGCCACAACGGATGATGCTGTTGTAGAGGCCGTGCCTACCACGGAGGGCACCCTGGGTTATAAGGCTCCCGGTCTACTCAAGTGGGTTGTCTAACCCGCTATTCCGACGGCGTACTGATTCCTCCTCCAGGCAATTCCGATATGTCAAGCACTTTTTCTGGCTCAGCGACGAGCCTGTATCACGCGATGCCCTAGACTCGTACGTGAAGAGTGAGAAGGCAGAGGTTGCCCACGACCATGCTGCATGGGCTCGAGAGACCGGCAAGGGTCTCATGTTTTTTTCTAAGCGCGCCGAAGACAAGGCCACCCCGTCTGGCATCATCATTCTGGTAAGAGGATAGATCAATGTGCAGGGTCAACCCCATTAACTCGTTTCAGGCTGATGCCACTGCTGTCACCAAATCTGGCTCGAACGACTTCTCCTTCAAGGCTGGCAACCACACCCACAAGTTCGAAGCTGCTAGCAGCGCCGAGCGAGATAGCTGGGTCGTCGCTATCGAGAAGATTGTGGAAGGATCCAAAGGCTTGAAGGCGGATGTCACGGGACGCGAAAGCTACAAGCACACCCTTGGAGATCTATGTAAGTTCACCAGTGACGTCTCATCTGCATATTCGCCAGCTAATGCAGCTCTAGCTTCCCATGCCGCATCTGAAGGCACTCATTCAACTGCCCTTAAGCCCGATGAACCAAGGACTTCGATCAACGCCGAAACTGCTAGAGCTGCGGGTCCAGTCGACCCAATCAACAAGGCCGTCAACCGCGACACGTCTGCTTCGTCCTCTGACAACGAGGCAACGCGAGCCAAGAAGGCTGACAAGAAAGAGCGGTCCCAATCCCGCAAGCGAAGCAGCGTCTTCGGTTTCTTTGGCAAGAAAGATGAGTCTGACAAGAAGCTCGAGGCAGAGCAAGAGAAAGAACTCCTCAAGAAGCACGACCATGACGCCAAGAAGGGTGACTACGAAGTCGTCAAGAAGCATGACCACGATGAGGCTAAGAAGCACGACCATGAGGCCAAGAAGCGCGAACACGAGGCCAAGAAGCGTGAACATGAGGCCAAGAAGCGCGACCACGAGGCTGCAAAAGAGGAAAAGAAGCTAGAAGCCGAGCACAAGAAGGAATTGGCCAAAGCTGAGCACGACCACTCTGCGGCCCACGAAGCTTCTGAGGCCGCCCCTGTTGTTGTTGCTGCTGCTCCAGCCGTCGTTCCTGTCGTTGCTTCTCATGCCGACAAGAATGGGGAAGAGAGAATCGCAGACAAGCCAGTCGAGCGGCTAGGGGAGGTTACTTCGCCGACTGAGAAGAAGAACAAGCGAGCATCCGTCTTCGGTGGTTTCTTCGGCAAGAACAAGGTCACAAGCCCTTCCGCGGAGAGGTCGGAGAAGGAGGTCGTTCCCATTGTCCCAGTCAAGGACGAGACTCCTGCCGTTTCCGAGACTGCACCAAAACTTGATGAGCCTATTGCCACCAAGCCACTAGACACAGCTGCTGTCACTGCTCCAGTCGACGGCACTGAGGCCGCCGCCGTCCCGGTTGCTGCCACCACCACCGAAGAGCCAAGATCAGCCGAAGTTGCCTCTCCTCCTGAGACTACACTCAGCCCAAGGAGCGAGAAGAAGAGTTTCCTTTCTGGTTTCATGAAGAAGCAAGACAAGAGGGAGGGAGCCAGAGAAGAGCCGATGACAAACGAGGAGGTTGCGAAGGAGGCTGTTCCCGTCAATGCTGCATCTGAGTCTGCCGTTGCTGAGCCTGCCACTGAGACCCCCATCAACGAAGCTGAGGCCAGGGAGGGACGACCAGCGCCCGAGAAGCGACGAACATCCATCTTTGGTTCGCTTGGCACATTGAAGCGCAAGAGCGACAAGTCTCCTGGCCCATCGTCTGTTGCTGCTGACGAGACCAAGACACCGGTAACCAAGCGAGAGAAGTCACCTATGCCGTCCAAGCTCGGTGGCCTTTTCGGAAAGCCTAGCAGAGCTCAAAACACCACCGAGGGGTCCAGCACTGATGCTCCCGCAACTATCGCTCAGCCCGAGGCCGCTACTGAGGCACCGAAGACCATCGGCGAGACGGAGACACCAGCCGAGACCGATGTCGCTAAACTCCACGGCGAGACCGAGACGGTCGGAGACCAGGTCACATCCACCTTTCACGACGCTGTTACAAACAAACCAGAGGAGACAAAGTCCACAGCTTGAAGGTGCCATGAGGCCAGAGACAAATCTCCACCTGCATCTCCCTCTCAAATGCGGCGAATGTCACGATCAGCGACTCCAGTTGAGCTCGAGAAGTGGTGGGACGAGAAGTCTTTTAGTATGTCTCCTCGCAGCCCTTCTCGTCTCTCTGGCCTCGCGGTCTAGGAGGCTCACATGTTGCACGCGTGACACGCAAGCATGCCAACGTGTCACAGATGCAATCCGGTTCCCTCATCGCATCCAACTATCACGACACTCGTTCGTGAGGGATACCACACCATACCCACCAGGATGTTCAAACCGAGCAGTGGATGGGTAGAATTGTTTTTGGTTGTTCGTTGAGTTTTTGATGTTTGCGATACCCAGATACCCAGTCAAGCGAGCTGTTGATTCCTTGATGAGAGAGATACCCCGATACCTGGACTAGGGCGCATATCACAAGGGATACCAGCAGGACAGGGCACAGGTTTAATGGCTTGTAGTCAGCGGTCGGCTTGATGTCAAGGCTTGTTCGTGTTGTTGGCTCTGGACTGCAACTATTAGAAAACTGTTCTGGCATTATCGTGTCGGAGTGGTTGGCTGATGGTTGCCAGTCATCAAGTCGATGACCTATGATCAGAGCAAGTCTACCTTGTTGTTGTTGTCTAGGTTAGAAATAGTTGCACGAAGTAATAGCTAATACAAAATGAATCCTTGTTGTACGATAGAAGATGGGTTTTGTCGTCAGTCATCGCGCCGTGCTAATGTGCTGCGACCTCTGGCTCCTCGTAGTGTTGCGGCCTGCAGGCTGGGCCGACGATCTATGTTCGCACGTGCTACTACAATCCCGACGCCCCAGGTTGTGGTGTCCGTGGCCAGATGCATTCAGAAATACTTGTTGCTGTAGCTCCTTTGCAAATAGCCGTGGTTGATGCACGCCCAAGAAACTTCGAGTCCGCACTCACTTCGGCAGAACCTCCCCACACGATCTGGCGTCCCTGCAACAACAAGGTCGAGACTCTGGACACCAGACTCCAGCGTCAGCGACTTGACTGGCCTCAGGATACTTGCAAGTTGCTGATACGCGACCGACAGTACGAACAACCATGACATCTCTATTGCCACACAGAGCGCCGTACGTATGCAAAGCATGCCGATCAACGCAGACATCACGAGCCATACTGCGCACCTTTGCAAGTTCGACTAGGAGATCAGCTTCCCTTCGAGAGCAGCTACGAGAACGCGAGCAGGGCACTAAAACGAAGCAACACGCCGGCGTCGCACGAAGAATAGGAGATGCAGCAAGCAAAACGTTTCAGCGCGCGCAGCAGGCCACCTCGCAACCGTCTACAGTCCAGGGCGAGATACCAGTAGCACAAACCACCCCTTCCAGTCACAACCAAAGCGCCCAGCACGTGGCCAACCCACGGCAGGAGCTGAGAAAGATCCAGGAGGACGCGCTATCAATTCTGGAGTCAGACAGGATACCAGATGAAGCGGTCGTGCTAGACCTACTCGCCCGCGCCCAAGTACTGGCCAAGGTCTTGGGCAGCACACCCCAGGCGCAGACGGTGTCAAGTCCACCACGAGAGGAAACCAGGGCTCCTCTAAAGCAGGTCTCAAAGAGTGATCTTCTCGGCGACCTCAGTGAAGCTCCAAAACCCTCCAGCTTCCAACCATCAGCATCGAAACCTGAAACCTCCACCTCAGCTCCCAACAACACTACCACCACCGACCACGAATCCCACGCCTTCCACCTCGCCAAGACTCTCTACACCCTCCTCGAAGACCCCAAGCTCTACATCAGCGAGCCGATCCTCACCTCCTACGTAACCACCCTCTGCACACTACACCTGCCTCAATACCTCCCCAAAATCTTCCACCTCTACGCGCACAAACCCATCCCCAAACCCTCCTCCCACCCGATATCTTACCGCACCCCTTGGTCACGCGCCCCCAAATATGGCGTGCCGCCAGCGCTCGTGACGCTGGCCATGGAAACCGCCATCGCGGCAAAAGACATGCCGCTGTGCATCAGCATCATCGACACCACGGTCGCGACGCCGGCGTTCCAGTCGGCCAAGTTCGTGCGCCGCGCCCTGCTCCCGCTCACGCTCGCCGGCAGCGTCGTGCCGCTGTCGTGGTCGCTCAGCAACTCGGCCGCCGCCACGCAGCTGAGCTGGGACCCGGCCACGTTCTTCTACATGTGCATTGCCGGCGGCACGGCGTACCTGGGCACCATGGGCGCCCTGCTGTTTGTCACGGTCACCACGTGGAACGACCACCACAAGAGGGTCAGGTGGGTCCCCGGCACGGGGCTGGCCACCAGGTGGTTGAGGGAGGACGAGCGGTATTGGTTTGACCGCGTGGCGCAGGGCTGGGGGTTTGAGGACGAGACGAGACATGGCGAGGAGGCCGGCGAGGAGTGGGAGGGCTTGAGGGAGGTTTGTGGCCGCAGGTGGTTGGAGGTCGATCGGAGTAGTTTGTTGCCGGGCATGTTGTGAGTGCAAAGGGGCAGGGAGGCAGGGACAGCCAGGGTTCTTGGTGCTGATGGTGCAGTGTGGATTTGTCGTGTTGTGTTGTATCATGCAGATGTATGTTGTTGGTGTTTCTGCGCGTTCCATCTCGGTGGCTTGTGCATACTTGGCAGGCCTCACTTGTATGGATATATATACTGGCTGAGCAAATACCGTTTTACGCAAGGCATGGTGGGAGTATGTGGATGATGCAGTTTCAGTCAATTACAGCGTCTTTCGGGGCAGTACGGATTTTATGGGACAGATGTGAAGGGCAACAGGTCTCTTGATTGAACGACGAGTTTGACGGTCCTCATTGTCAGCTATTCTGGTACCGGGTCACATATGAGCGGTGAACAGCATATGCTCGGTGTTTTTGTCGTCTTCTTGTCCACGACAATGATGATGCTCCAACCTCGTCACGTCCTTCGCTCTGTTCGGACCGACCTGCCCTCACGGAGGGGACTCTGTACCGCACGCAGCCACGCACCAGTCGGGCAATCTAGTAGAGTCTCTTGGGAGGAGACATAGAAGCCTTGATGGTCAAGCTGCCGACGTTCTGCCAGCCCTTCTTCAACAGCGACACCAGGTAGTTGACAGCCAACATGATGTTGGAGATCAACTCGTCCTCGGTCATGCCGACGTTGCCGACGGCGACACCCATGCACAGCACCTTCTTGAGCTGGAACTTGATCGTGCTCTTGACCTCGTTGACCTTGTTGTTCAGGTCTTCGGCGTGCGACACGGGCGTGGGGAACTTGCCGGCCTTGGACAGACCGGGGCCGAGGAGACGTGGGATCTGCTTGATCAGGGCGTCCGAGGCGACGAAGGCGTCGTACTTGCGCGCCAGCTTCTTGATGAGCTTCTTGTTCTTGTTGAGTTTCTTCAAGTCGTCGCTGGACATGGCGTCGATGCCGAGGTGCTTGGCTCGGTCGATGTCGTGTTGGTCACCGAGGACGCTGGGGTGGCTTGTTAGTCTTTTTGTCCTTTTCCTCTTCTTTCTTCCCTTGCTTGTTGAAGGTTAGAGGATGTCCGAGTGGACTTACCAGATGCTCATTCCCGGGCGAGGGATGGTTGGGAGCTTGATGGTGCCCGAGAAACGCTTGTCTCGCTGAGGGTCATAGTTCTTGAGGCCGATCTGGAGTTCGACGGTCTCGAGGAAGTTTCGCTTCTTCTCGTTGAGGGAGTAGTTCAAAAGAGAGTTGACCTCCGTTCGGACTCCTGCGACTGTGATTTTCGACATCTTGAATCAGTCTTCCAAGAGATTGTATTCAATTGGTATTGGCTTGTCCGGTTGTAGAGGTTGGTGAGGGACGAAAACGAGGTGCAAATGGCAAGGGCAAATTGACGATGTTGGAGATCCCACGTTCGACTAGCGGCTTGGCTATGTCGACCCGATAGAGAAAGTCCAGCGAGAAGCTAGATGCCTAAAGCCTCAGGGCTCGCTACTCATAACGTCGGCTGATGATCTCCAGAGCAATTGCGAGCAGATTATTTCGGTCGGTAAACGAATCACGCTCATACTCTGACAGTACGTCGCTTTGATGACTTTCGAAGTAGCGGTGTTGCATCGCATTGCATTGCTCATCAACCGGGTAGACCAACGCTTTTGTATTGGGCGTGTGGTTTACTGCGGCTACCATGTCTTTCACTGGAGCAGACGCTAGAATTGCTCTACCAGTTCAACTACCACATTACCACTTTCCTCTTCCTCCTGCCTGCTCAACACATTCCTGAACCCTGTCAACTCGACTTCACCCACTTGCTGGCCCTCACTAGCCCCTCCAGCCCAAAACACAACCTCATTCACCGGCTTCCCAGCATACATCTTCCCTGAAATATCACTCGGGCAGAAGTTATCCCACACATTCTTCCTTCCTTTCCCACTCGCGCTTGAGCGTTGTTTCTGCTTTATGATCCTCCACCTCTCGCCCTGTTGCTTCTCTTCATCGACGAACAGCAGTGTCGGCATGAGGTGGAACACCATTTGCTCGTCTTCGCCAGCCATCGCGGCTTTCACGTCCCGGCCGTTGGATACGAAATGGGTGATATGAAGGCCGTCGCGATTGGACACGGCGACTTCCATTGTTGAGTTGGTTGCGGAATCTTGGAAAACGCCGACGTAGCGATGGCGCAGTTCATCGATGGCAGCCTGGTCGGCAAACGCGACTATCTCTTCTGTAACGACTTCTCTTATCTCGCTTAGGGCCGCCCCGTTTCCTGCGATGAGAATCGTGATGCCAATCCCGTACTCAGGAACCATAACGACATCGCTCGTATATCCTGGGAGCCCACCACCTTTAGTAATAAAAGTCAGCGGCCGCGTACTGTTGGACGTATTAGGAATGACATCCATTGTTTTAGCTCTGAGGATCTCCCATGGAATACCGTAGTACGTGTCCATGCTGCCAGAGAATGATGTTGGATTGAACCAATTCACGCCCGTCGCTTGGGCGTTGAATGTGCTCAGCACGTATCGGAGCCAGATCGACATTTCCGATGATGAACTGTACAGCCCGCCCGTGGGATTCTGTACTCCGATCTCGAACGGCCAGTAATACTCGATACCTCTTGGGACGGCCGCAACGTTATCTGGTGGGGTGTTGTAAGAGGTTCTGTTCATACCAATGTCGCGCAGGATGTTGGTCTCAATGTACTCCTCGTAGGTCATGCCCGACACATTCGCTATGACGAGCCCCAAGAGGTCAAAGTTGATGTTGCTATAGCTCGACTTCTGGTTCGGAGCGAAAAGAGGTCGGAGCTGATCGACCCAGGCCAGGAGATCAGTACTGTTGCAAGCGCGAGTATAGTTGACATTTTCGTCGCAGTTTGGAAGGATGTAATCTCCTTTGAACCGACCCGCGTCAGGTAGTGGAGGGAGACCAAGGCTTTCTCCTTGGTCTGGATCACTGAGGACGTCCCCTTGAGCTAAGTCTCTCGGTATGCCGGTGATCTGGCTTGCTAGTGCCCTTAACGTGATATCTTTGAATGGTAGGCCGCCCCTGCCTTTGCCCGTACCCGTTGTATTTAGTTCCGGCAAGTACAATAGGATGGAGTCATCGAGATCCAGCTTGCCAGCCTTCTGTAGCTGGAAGAGTGCCAACACAGTGAACGGCTTGGTCATGGATGCAATCCGATACATAGATTTGTCTGTAATGTGGTCGGCGCCAGGACGAAGCTTTGAGCGCTCGCGTGCAGTGTGTTGAGTTGACATTAGGCCAGAGGACTGTGATGTGATCTCAAGGGACAAGTGTGTTGTGTTGAACTCATGTCTGCTGATGATGTTCTCAACAGCGTGAGTGATTCTGTCCGTGGTGGTGTGAAGCTTTGATGCATGGATCTTGCTATCAAGCTGTGGTGGTGGGAATGCTGGTGAAGGTGCGTCGCAGTGCGTCGATAGGGTATTCACGACGAAGAATGCCAGCAGAAGAAGTTGTTGAAGAATATTCATGGCTGCCATCTTCAACTCACCACCCGAAGTACAGCTTGGGCTGACCAGTGTTCTTGGAAGGATGTTTACGACGGCAGATTGTGTTGTGCTATGACGGAAACACAAGCCTCTCGACTGCCTGCTCTGGGCGTTCGATAGTACTGTCCGAAGTCCTGAAGTGAACACAGTAGGCGGACCTCGTGAAACAAAATTTACTAAAAGGTACGTCGTCCTCGGTCACTGTCAGACATCCACTCACTTTTATAGAGCTAAGTCTTGTAGTTGGCCGCGGAGGACATGTCCGCCCGACGAGCCGCAACTAAATCACAATGGTTGGTTGCACTTTACGAGAGCTGTAAAGAAGACCATCTTGTGAAGGGAGAAACTAGATCATGTTATTAAGTGGCGTCTTTGACACAGACTAGCCAATACATATTCAAGAAGTGCAAATGCAACTCCCGTGACACGCGGGTATCAATCCATATGCGAACACACATGCAAAATTCGAAGCAGAAAAGCAGCCACAGCCATACTGTTCCCGTCTGCCTGACAATGTGGTGTCCGAAGAATGCTTCCTTCAACCGAAATGCAAATGCTGAACATCCTCCCTTCCCCTAAAACTCCTGCTATGATGCAAATGAATATGCCACCGATGCCACTTTGCTGGTCAGTGTGCCGTTGATCCATGTCCTCCCAACCAAGAACGAGCAGTCAAATCAATAGCGAGGATCCTTGTAGACCACAGCGTGTGTCAGGGCAATAAATGAGCAAAGAAGCAATCGGCATCGCCACAGCAGCCGTGTGATGTCCTTGCAGCTTGAACCGCGATCACCGTCCCGCTTGCATAACTCGCTAATCATGATGAACGTTTTCCCCAGAGACGCAAGCTTCATGTCAAATTGAAAAGCAGCTTAGAAGCTCGAGCATTGACTGAAATTCAGAAAAGAGGTAACCATAATCGTTTCCATGCTGATACGCGAATCTGGAAGATTGTTCCAACGAGCTGCGGCAGACGCTGGCCCGGGCCCAGATGCTTGTACGCGATAGATAAGAATGGCTAGATGTAGCTTATCGGAAGAGTTGACGTATGGTTGCGTCGTCTTCGTGGATATAAATATAGGATTTCCTACCCATCCACACCATACATGTATCAGTAGAGGCCTGAACATTTCGCAAAGCCTATTCGTGCACTCTGGCTAGGAGCAGGATCAGAAGTGGCCATACTTGTTGGGCTTCGGTTTTCGAAAGGTTGTGGAAGTGCATTTTCGAGAAGCTGTGGAAGGACTGCTTGAAAAGGACAGCTGAACGCATGGCTTATGTTTTGAGACTTGACAAAAGCATCTCAGCCTACGCCCCTCGTCAGGACTTCGTGAGTACGAAGATACTGATAGAACGTAGACGTTGTGTTGCGTGATATTGCTGATGCTCGTTCTATTTCGCTTCTGAGGCTGACTGCTGTGATACCGTTGTTGGTTTAATGCTTGTCGAATTGTCGGGCGTTTCAGTCGTGCTGGTGGACGTGCACGCCGATGTGTTTAGCGAGGGGTCGTCTGCCCTGTCCCCAAGAAAAGACTCATTGGTCAAATTGCTGTATTGGGATGCCAATTGACGCTGACCATCCTACTGATAGCTCTGCTGCCATCCTTGCTGTCCATACATGTTCTGCTGCTGATGTTGGCCAGCGTGATGCTGTTGCTGCATGAAGTTCTGATTCGCCATTTGACTGTACATTTGTGCTTGCGGCATCCCCGCCATAGGGTTGTAGCCGCCGGCATTCATGGCTCTGAGACCTGCGCCTGGACCCACCAACTGGCCACTGCCACCCATTCCTGCAGATATCATTTGTGGGTTGAATTGTGGAGGCTGCATCTGCTGTTGTTGTGCATGCGGCGACTGGCTGTTCATAGGAGAAGGCATCTGGTTCTGTGCCATGTGTGGCGATGATTGTGCTTGGTTGTACATCCTGTGCTGCATAGCAGGTGACTGTTGAGGTTGAGGTGGCGGCCCACCCCAGCCTTGTTGTTGCTGATTGACTGGTGAATAGCCGTAGTTATTCAGGCTTTGATGTGTCTGCATGGTGGACAGGGTTGATGGCTGCCTAGGCACGTGGCTGCGCGAGGGGGTGTAGGTATGCTGTGGTGTTGGCGATTGCATGGGGTTCTGCGGATGTGGGTATGATGGGGGGTTCATCGGTGTCTGCGCCGTCTGCTGTCGTGGCAAGGGTATAGACTGTTGTCTTTGGTCCTCCGTGTGGTCATAGGTCGGCGATTGTAATGCTTGAGCCACGTTGGCCGACTCGATCGTTGTTGGTTGTGGCGTCGACACAGGGGGGTCGTGAGGTCTGTGCCAGTAATCTTCGACGATTCCTTTCCGAAACCTGCCCTGAACGTTGATTTGCTTGCTGTAATCTGCGGCATGGCTGGCTTGGTTCGCAATCTCGGCATCGCTGCTTGTTCGTGTGATATCGTTATAGGGAGGGCCAACATTCTCGATGCGTGGTCTCTGTACGTCCCGGTATTTAGCGTCGTATGCCTCCATCATGGGCATTTGAGGCATTGTGGCCGCTATGCCGGGTGGCAATGGAGGTGGCTGTATGTTGGCGAAGTTAGGATCGTTGGCGTAGACGATGTTGCCATACAGCTGCAACTGTCGGTGCCCAAGTGCTTCGGCAGCCGCAGCCTCGCGTGCTCTCGCTGCACCAGGTCTCTTCTCACCAGCTGCATCTTCTTCCGTAAAACCTTGCTTTCTGGCTTTTGCTTCCCAGTAGTCGTCTCGAACGCGTCGGCCATCTTTCACAACTCTACTGCCGAACTGTCTGAACATGGATCGCGCAGTGACCAGCGCGATTTGTCGTGATCTGTATGAATATGGTAATATATCGTGTGCGACCAGCTCTTCTTTGTCTTTAGGTGATGCGATGATCTTAAATAGCGACCGGTTCTTGTTGAACAGCAGGTAGGAGTCACGGTACTGTAGTGTTCGAGCGCATTCGGTGGCGAGCATGAAAAGCTTGTCGCCCCTACCCGGCAGGGTGAAGGTGCGGATCTTGTATTCCCTGCCGCCTTGCAGGTAGCCCATGTCACTGACCTTCAGTTCTCCTTGCTCGTCGTATTCTCTTGCAATGTATTCATCTCCAGCGGCACCTAGCTGGTCGCTCGTATGGTCTCGTACGGTTGGCAACGCCTTCAGAGTCGATTTGGGCGTAGCCCGAGGCCCGGGTGAGGACTGAGTCGGCGTTATGACGGGTTGCGCGGTCTGTGTCTGTGACGCGACGTGAGGCGTCGTTGCTAGGCCTGGCGAGGCCTGGCTCGATGGTGTAGGTAATGCGCCCGATTGATCATGAGTGTAATCGCCGGACGTTCGTGGTGTTTTGGCAGGCCTCCCTCTTTTTCGGGGCTTGGTTGCATCTATTCATGGTTGGCGTTAGCATGCGACGCTGACTATGCAGAGTGGTTGATGAAGACACCGCTTACCTTGCTCTTCCGCATGCGCGTAGTCCCTATACTCGTCAGGCGACCGACTGCGTTTCGTTCCTCGAGGACTTTGGTCGACACTCGTCTGGGGGATCAGCACTGTTACACACACCAAAGAGTCAGCCTGAGTACCGATACAAGAACGTTCTGGAAGGAGTCGGGGCGTCTTGTGCGAGGACCAGTGCCAGCGCATCACCGCCAGGTGATGGACAAGGAGATGGCTGACTTACCACCACCACTGAGCGCGGCAGGGTTGATAGTCCCAATGCCATCGGTCATGTTCCTAGAACCGTTTGGGACGTTGGAGGACTGCTCGGACGGCGAGTAAAGAGACATAATCAGGGCCAGATCAGGATGTGTCGAAGATCGAGGAGGACAGCGCAAGTTGTGTGAGGTGTGGCATCAGCGCCGATTCCAAAGCTGCTCCAACGCAGCACAGGGTGTCGTTCGGTAACCAAAAAGCTTGCCGGAAGGACGGCCACTTCGGCTACTTGCTTCTGTGACTGCCGCGCTCGGCGACGGCGAGATTGGTGCTACAAGCAGGGAGCCACGGTTAGTCGGTGACGCGCGATCGTGTACTGGCGTATGCACAGTCTGCTAGCGAGGATGATTGACGGATGCTGGTGCGCTCAGGCGATGATGGTGTGGTGGTGCAAACTGCGGCAGCAAACGAGTTTGGGCGGTTTGACGTGGCTTCGGTGGAGCAAGGACCAATGCCGCTGGTACTGATGCTGTTGATCTGATGAGAGCCGCACGCGACGCTCGATATGGTTGTCGCTGTGGTATGAGCTATGTCTACAGCAGTTGCTTGCGTCGCGGATGAGTGTGCAGCGCGACGAACGATGTTGCTGAATGGTCGACTTGACGCGATGACGACGGATGCTTAATGGAAGCCTAAGTAGATTGGCGGCCGCAGGTGCTGCACGATGCTGCCGATGGCACAGTCGTTATTGGTGGCCTGGATGTGCGTTGCTGTTGTAGCTTACAAGCTGGACGCGATGACTGGACAGCCGAGGAGAGCCTCGCAGGCTGTTGCTACTATGTTATGCAGAGAATGAGTGGATGAAGCAGAGTAGCAATCCAGCAATGCACTGCACATGGATCGAGGAGGAGATGCTGGCGAGTGACGAAGTGCCCTTCAGGTTGATCGCACAGAGAGGCGTAGGCTCTGGATGGCGCCGGCAACAAGCGATGCTCACTAACTGGAGGAACGCGCAATGGATCCCGACTTACCCAGCTTTGCCGAAGCCGACCGCTTCTGTTGCTCGAATCCTAGTCTTCTGGCGTGTGATCCGAGAGGGCTCACTGAGACGAGAAGTGGGCGAAGTCTGACAGGAAGCAGACGCCTCAAGCTGACCATGAGATCAGCTGCTTAATGCTTGTCAGACGCAATGCACCAAAGCCATTGCGCCGTATGCCAGATACACTTTGTGGCACATGAGCACTTATTTGGTGGAGACTCTCCGTAGTAGCATGTTTCATTGGCTTGAGCATTGGACTCGTATGCAAGTGCACGGCTATGCATCCCAGGGCTACCAGGCCTCCAAGCACCAGAACAGGTCGATACCAACTCGTGATGGTGGGAGGGGTGGAAACGAAGAGGGGCGTCGAGCACACGCCCCGAGGTCATTCTACAGTACACGAGAAGCACGAGAAAGACAGCACCATTGCCAGAGGTCGCCGTTCAAACCTTCATGAACCTCTCCAGCTACCATCTCCCGCAAGCTATGTTACTTGGTACGATTTCCGGATATCCTGATTAGCTTACGGTATTGTCTCGTACGCAGCTTCAGAAAGCGTGATTGTAACGTGCGCCACTACGACGAGCATGAGGCCATCCGAGAACAATCGAGGACATCTCATCTTTCATTGGCCCGCCAATACCCTCCATTTCCCTCTGCTTCGACATGTGGTCTTAGCCTTCGCCAGCCAATGGTAGATCGTCCGCTTTAATGCATTTATAAGCCTGAACTTCTGCTTGTTTGCCTCAGCTAAGGTCCGGACTTGTCGTGGGCCATGAGAGACATCTCAGCCGCTTCTGCTTTAGCCCTCGATCACTCTGCCTGTTTGTGAGAAAGTCTGAACCAATGACATCGCCAGAGGTTTGCATGGTAGCGGAGCTGTGCGGGTTATGCTACAGTATCAGTGAGTCATAGAGCCAATGAAATGGCATCTCGTCTGAAAGAACAAATGAGGTCCTTGCTGCGATATTTGATCTGGTGATCAAAGCGCGTCTGTACACGCGAACTTCTCCTCGGTGGCTGTTTTCGGCTAGACCCTCCTGGGCAAGGATTAGAAGGCAGCGTGGATAGGCACTGAACTCGTTCTCGATCTCTTAGTGGTTCGAAGCGTCTAACGTACGGGATACAGACTCGTCTGCCAATATAAGCGTCATGAATTTCGTGTCAGGTCAACTAGTGGTATTCGCTCGGATATGCTAAGGCATACAAGTGCCACTTGAAAATGTACTGCTAGCTTGAGCTGCGACTTGTTTGAGTAATCCGGCGGCATCAACGGTCTAGATCAGCTTGAAAGGAAGATTCAGGTCATGTGAAACAAAAAGAGTTCTCCACTCAAGCAACGTACTTAAGTTGTACATTTGGGACACTACACGAAGGTTTACAATGTTTTTCGTTAGGCCTTCAAGCTTTCCATTGTCTGGACGAAGCTTGCGCATTGATTCGTTCTATACACAGATGCAGGTCGGTGGGTTGCCATTGTGACCAGCGCATGCAGTATGATATGCAGCGATCGCCCGTCTGACTGAATACTAAGGTCTGGGGATCAGAGGAAAAAGCATGCCGCGGTTGCCGATCGCCTACTTCATGGCGCAGGCAAAACCAAGAAATTGGCTGATGGTGTCTCTTGCTGGTCGGTCTAGGTCCGTTCGCTCGCTCTTCGAGCGAAAAGACGTTTCAAGCCAGACTGACCGTGCATCATGGTGTGTGTCAAAAGAAATCGCGCCTCTCGAAAGAACATTGATACGAGGCCACGTTTTGGTCATTGCAGCTTGTTTAGTAGCAAAGTAGTCACTATACAGTCATACTGTCAGGGTAACACAAAAATGCTCGCTATCTGCAAACCAAAGCCGCTGCGGCCCGAGGAGCTGCGAGCTACAAGTCTATCGTCACTTCCCTGTCAACTCTTACCACTCTACTTAAAGTTTGCTTGAGATCCTGCAATCCTGCTTTTGGATGTCTGTGTGGAGCGGCTTGGCTTCAATTGATCCAAAGTTAGCAGTCAGTACGATCAGTCAGCAGCTCCGATCCTGTAGTGGTTTGATCTCCTTCCCACGTCTTCGGGAGATATTACTCAAAGCGATTTCCACTGCCAGTGGACCAGACAACTTCAGAATCGCCGCACAGTCTCCAAGGTATGGATCAACTTCATGGCACTCAGCAACAGACACTGGCTAGTGTCTCTCACAGCGAGGAGCGACGCGCCTATTTGCATCCAGGGTCCCGTGCTCATGAATCTAATGCATGAGTCGGCCGTGTCAAGTATGGATTACCCAGCTGCCAAGCAGTCTTCGGTATGGATCTGCACGGCAGAGCATTCGTTGTCTAAGTATGTCTGAAGATACACTGTCAATGTGGAGAACTGTAACATATCTGGAGCACCGTCCAAGCGTTCACCATGTGCTTGTTTGAGCACAGGCAAAGATCGTCCTAAAATTTCCGAGAGGACTGCTGAAGAAGGTCTGAGCGGCCTGACGAAAAAATGAGTTTGAAACTCGACTTGACAACAACCTCGCTTCAGTATGTCGATGTAGCGTTCGTGTCACCAGCATTGCCTAGTTCGCTGGCACCAAAGTTCTGTCGAATGACACGCTGCACGAGCATGAGTGGCTGATGTGACGAGACGGCTGGGACAATGGATTGGTCCTATCAAGCTGGCCTGACTGTTCGTGAGTGGGTTGTGCTGCATGATCGAGTCGCGACAGGTAGCACGGGTCGTCAGATGCTCCAGGTGTTCATGCTAGTTACCTTTGTGTAACGCTGGCGGGAGGTTAGCAGCCGTCGCTGGGCATAGCACAGCTCGTTCACCGCCCTTTGTCGAGTGCTATCTGGTCGGCACTGAATATGATATTGTTGCATTCTTCGCTACCGCCTCGACCTGAGTTCAGCCCAGCGCGGCTTCGGACTGGCATTTGAGGTTTCAGATTTAAATTCGGATACGACATTAAGGAGGGTGCAGATAACGTTGCATTGCGAGGCTATGCACCAAAGCAACCAAGAACAAACAAACTAGAGTTTGACGACCTCAAGACATGGACAACAGAGTTGCAACGAGTTACTGTGACTTACTCGTGATGCCTGGTAGAGTCAAGGATGCTTCACAACGAGTGAATACGATAGGGACACGATTAGAGGAATATCACTGGCCAAGCAAGGTACGACCAAATAGTAGCTGGTAAGTTTCAAAGATGATTTTGAATTCTTATCTCACATCTGTCATGAGATTTATTCTATGTAGATATCGTTGTACAGTTTCAAGTTCCTTCCGTAGTATCATGTAAAGTTCTGTACGCTCAGTTCGCATTCCCGCCCATTCCAAAACCCAGGTAGAGTGCTCCAGTCCCAATCGTCGACGCCCCCTTGATCCATTGAAATAATGTATACACAAGTTTTTAAATTTTCAGCCAGAGACCATCATCTCATACCAAGGCAGCGATGGCTCCGATGATGGCAAGTACAGCACTGCCGCTAATGGCGATACTTCTTGAAGCGGCACCCGTGCTCTGACTGAAGGTAACAGAACTGCTTGCTGAGCTTGCTGCTGAGCTTTCTGCAGAAAGAGCTTCGACATCGGAAGACATCGTTGAGCTTGCGACAGCGGCGGCCACTGGTGTAGAAGTGGTGTAGAGGCTAGCGACCATGCTTGACCAGCTTGCCTGGTCGCTCATGACGCTTGAACAGCCAGAGCATACTGAGACCACTGCAGCCTCAGATGGCTGTGCTGTAACAACCGCCGGCATGCCAGTGATGACACCTAGCGAGTTGGTCATGGTCGTGTAGATGGTGAAAGGGTTCGAGTATGGGGTGGAGCTCTCAGACGCGGCTAAAGCTTGAGCAACCGGTGATGTTGCGACCACTGCGACCGGCGTTGACTGGACTTGCGAAGCGGACCATGTTTTCCAGTCCCATTCGGATTGAGTTGCCTCAGGAGTCCACCATTCATTTGCGGATGCTGATGATGATTGCCAAACTTCGACTGATGCCGTGGCGGTAGGTTGCGACAAAACCGGCATACTGGAGTCAACGTTCTGCTGTGGCAGAGCATATGCTGTGGAGGCCAAGATGAGAGTGGCTGTGAGCACATTTCTGCTGGATGGAGCCATTTTAGTGGATGATTTGCGTAGTGAAGCTGAAGCTCTGATGATTATGTGAAGTATGCTGAGTGAATAGCTATTTGAGGTCTTGATTGCTTGTTGTTTTGTCTGTGAGATGTTGATGATGCTGAGAATAGGGAAGCACGGTCTCTGAAGCAGCATTAATACACAGTCAGTTCAGCCATCATATTTACTCGGTGTAGTTTGTGGCAGGCAAAGACCAGCATCCCATCTGTGTGGCTTGTAAGCTAGGGAACCAATGAAATGAGGTTGGGACTCTTACTGCGACCAATGAGGAAGGCCAAGAGTTCCAAAAAGAATGGCTGGCACGTCCCGAAACACGCTAGGTGCGGCAGCCACAATGGCGCTAGGAGAATTGCGAGAGGCTGGTGCTCAGGCAACCACTTCAGCACCGCGCTAGATGACGATCTTTGTTTACGCGACCGGGGCGACCTGGGCCGGCAACACGTTACAAGGGTATTCACCTGTGAGTAGGTTGCTGAGTCGGATACCATCTGGCGAGGACCACGCGATAGCTCAGACAGGCGCACTGGGACTTTTGATGACACTCGGAAGTGGCGCCCTAGTGAAGTGGTAGATCGGTGGCGGGCGCGAAACATAGTAGATAGTTGACTTTCATCTCGATTAGCTCGATGAACAACTTTCGAATCTTGATCATAGCCGGCGTATCCCTAATCGTGCGGTAGTTCTTTGCGAACCGGATGGCATACTCCATTGCGCTCGGAAAACAACCTTGGCTGGCACGTTCGATATGCTGCCGTGTTCGACAAGACCGGCCTGCCTAGGACCTTTCGTCGCAGTCTCTGCACCTGTAGACCCTGCTGGACATTGCCGATGCTTCGGTGACTTACGTCGTGGTTGCTCTTCTCGCGCCACATCGGCCGAGCTTGAAACATCTGCAAGCGATCTTTTCAGAGGCTTCTCGTTTCCATTCTTCCAGCACTCTATGTCTTGAATGGGCTGGTTCTCTTTCAGGATACCATCAGCTGCAGGTGTCAAAAGGGCGTCGGGGCCTCGAGATGCACCGTCAGAACAACGAACAACGTCCTCTTCACCTCTCCGTCTTGCTTCTTGGGCAAAGTGTAGCAGATGTTCAGATATGGGCGCGTGTATCCGAGTCATTAGTCTGGCTTGTCTAGCGAAAGCGTCATAGTCCTCCTGAATCAGGGCGCCCGCCTTCTGGTTCAATGCCGAGTCTGGATTGGGCTGTATGAGCAGACACGATATCGTGATCAATATATCTTTCAGTGTCAATTTTGGATCCCAATCTCTCTTTAGCGTTTCTAGACAGACCGCACCGGTCTCCTCTGCGACGTTCGGGTGAAATATTCGTGTCTTGAATGTCGCGGTCGGTGGACTCGAGGGGTACTCAACTGGAATGTCAAGTCGAATATGCCACAGACCTTGAGAATACGGTGTACCCTCCGGGCCTGTGAGACAGATGAGTAGTTGTGTCAGATCGTCTGGCAGGCCCTGGTCGTCCTCGGATTCGAAGAGATAATTCGGCGGCAGACTCTTCCGGAGTGCTAACTGGTCTTTGGCCAGTCTCTTCATGGACGACTTCACCCCTGCAAGCAAGTATATAAGTTTTTGTGTCGTGGTAGATACAGGTCGTGTATGTAAACAGACTCGTGGGTGAAGGTTGAGCTGAGAAGCTAAATGCACCACAATTGGTCGCACTTTACGCGTCCATCACGCGTCAAGCCAGATGCAATAAGAGCATGGACCGCACGTCAGTCCAGCAGAAATGCGCGACCGACCCATGAATTGATCACCTGACATTGCCGCTTTGTCGGGTGAGCAACCTCATGCTCACCCACAACTCAACTTGACCACCAACGCGTCCGACAGCTTTGACGAGAACTGGCGCTTGTCGAAACAGGCCCTTCGTGATGAACAGAGTCTGCCTCATACTCCGTGCCGTCCTCACTATGGTGCGCTGGCCTACATATCAACAGCCCCTGGGACTAATCATCAAGAGAAATTCTCACATTTACTGCGCCAATATTGGTGAAGCCGTTCTAAACGGAAAACGATGTGGGCGCATGGAATGAAATGGCTATATGCTCAGACATTGTATACGGAGGAAGAGTTCTGGAGCATCTATGACAACTAGAGGTATGATGCCTTGCGAATGAAGTACAACGCGACGACACTACCGAACGTGTGTGACAAGGTGGGAGGCTCAAGCAGGTAACGTGGCAAAGGCTCGACGGGCGTCTGGTTGGTGTGGCCACTGGCGGGCATCCATGGAGTGCTGTCGACCTTGAAGGGAAGTGGTTATCTGCGGAAAGTCAAGGATTGAGAATGGAAAAGTACTTTCGGTATCTATCCATGAGAGCCGAGTTTATCTCAGCCGTGCTAATCAGCATCATCCGGGCAGGTCCGCTAAGTTACGGCTTCCAACTTCCCGTCAAGCACCGTATACCCATCGATACCCAGATGCGACTCAAGCTGAATGCCAGGTGCAAGCTTCGACCTTTTACTTACGCACCATACCACAAACTCGGCGTCTGTCGTTGCATCGTCCGGGATCCATGTCCTATAATTGCCAGCCCACACATTCACCGCTTTAAGACCATTTTTCTCGTTTTCACGGGCAAGGTAATCCATGACTCGTGCGGCGGCGAGAGCGCTCGCGGTCTCTGCTGAATCTCTGTGCTCGAAGCTCCACGTGTCTTTGGGTTCCTCGGCGATGTTAATGAAGGTAGGATTTGCGGTCATTTTCGGGAAGAAATGGCGTGCAATGAAGTGGAGGCTTCTAACATTGCGCTTGAAAAAGGACCACCAGATTTCATCATCTGATCCACGAATCGTGGTGCGGTGTGTTTTTGTAATCAATACGTCGGAGGGAGTGAACGCCCAAGGATGGTGCACAAAGACGTCCCAGGCGCCAAGCTCAGAGCGAATGCGATGGCTTGCTAGACCGAGGGACTCCGGGGAAGTGATGTCGACGGTTTGGGGCAGGATAGTTAGGGCTGGGTGCTCTGACTTGAGGTTCGCAGTAACAATATCCAGGTTTTCCTCATCTGGACCGAGAAGTGCGAGCTTTGAGGCTCCAGCTTCCGCGAAAGCATGAGCTGTGTGCCTTGAAAGACAACTTGTGGACGAGATGCCCGTGATGATTACGACCCGGGCTTGAACCTGGTCAGAAGTCATCTTGCATCTCGAGTAGTGCTCAGTCGACAATCCGTAGAAGGGCTCGGTCGAGGACTGTTGCACAGTCAGTATCATACCAACATCCCTCAAGTTCTAATTTGCCCGGACAAACTCACTCCAAGAAGATGACCTATTGGGGAAGATGGAGACCTCTTGGGGAAGATGGAACATCATGCGGAGCAATCACTTTTCGTTCAAGAACATGGGCAAGAGGTAAGTGCAGCCTCGAAGTCTGTCAGTAGCTGTGTAACAATAAACTCCGACACTGCAACGAGAAAGACCAGACACAATTAGGAATCGTCCCATGGCTCATTTGGATGTTCTTGGTGTTGCAGATATATCTTGTCGAGAGATGCGCCAGCTTTCAATATCGACAGCCCACAAGTCCGACGTTTGTACCATCGCCGAGTCCGTTGCTTCCGGCTCGCCACATGCTTCCACCGTGAGAAGCCTCCCAGCAGCTATCGTGTAGCATGGTTCTTCTTGTCAGCTATCATGCTTGTCCATCCCCAAGCAATGCTCATCCCTACCCTCTATTCCTGCATAATGACCAACATTCTAAGCAAATTTGGACGGTCTGTTGGCCATCTACAGCTTCTTCTTGGTGTATCGGGCGACTCGATGAGGCAAAGGGAAGGAGACGTGCAAATGATACGATACCAGGATGAACCCAACGTTATTTGTCACCAGTTGCAGTTTAGCGAGATATTTCATCTGTACGTAACCTCGAAATCGCTATCCTTCGACCCAGGAATTGAGTTTGCAAGTCTGCAAAGTCCATTAGCCCCCTGCTCCGTGCGCAACTTCACCACTGCTATCTCGACAGCCACCCAGCCACCATCTTCAGTGCCACATAACCCATCTCCCCACCACTCTGCTTGTTCCTCGTAACCAGATCTCCTACCTCAGAAGATTTACAGTGCTCCTCGAAAGCAGACTCATCGGCATACGCTTCGATCGTGCCGAGCTGGCTCTGGCTCTCCTTGTCCCGCAGCAATGCGTAGAGCAATGTCTTCGGCTCATCAGCCTCGGCTTTCTCCACGACCTTCGTCCAGATGTCCGTAAGCTCGGCTGTGGAACCTCGGGACGTCTGAGTTGCTGTCGCGAACACAATGAACGGGTCAGAGCTAGTGTTGACCTCGGGCCTGGTGTATTGGTGAGATTCGCTTGTATATTCGAACTGATGGATTTTCGGCGGTGCAGCGAACACGGCTGGTTGATGCCCAAACATGGAAATCAGGCCCTGAACAGGTGAAGAAGCAATGTGGTCGTTCGAGGCTTTTTGGTCCGCGTACCTGGCGCAGTAATTATTAATTTACAGTTCTTGGACAATTCGCTACGAGAGCTTTTGACCGTCACTAGAGATCTGCTTACTCCTCGATTGCATAGATTGTGGTCTCATCTGCTGTATCTCTTGGTATAGTGATAGCATATCGCAGTACACCAGGTTCTTCCGCTTGTGAAAACTTCACAATCGTCTCGAACTGTTCTAATACTTGCTGTCGTGCACTTTTGCTTGTTGCCTTCAAATGTCCAACAACTACGTGCGACAGCATGATGAAAGAGATCTGAATGGTTACTCAGAGTATGACTAAAAACTCTTCTTGCTTACAGAGCTCATCAGGTTGAGTGCAAACAGATGAGCACGCCAATGCTCGCTCGGCAGCTTACGGACCTGAGCGGCCGATCATCGTTATCGATGTCGCATGCTATGTGTTAAGTTGGAACACGTCTTCCGGCTTAAGTACCGGTGCTACAGTTTGTGGTTTCCAGCGTTAGAGAATATCTCGCGCATCGCCTCGGTGGTTCTCAATTGCATGCGGGGAAGATTCGCGGTGGTGTTTGGAGGGCCCCTGGAAAATGATAGGCTGATGCCCGGGGCAAGGTGCAGACCGAATTTGATCCCAAATGCACAGCTCGGCACAGTAAGGAGTCGGTCTCGACCTACGCAGAGCTCGTGATGTAGTTCATCGTACTACACTTTCCAAAAAGGCAAGATCGAAGCGGCCATGACGTTCCAGAAGCAATTCGAAGACAAAGTGATAGCTATCACGGGGGCTGCCAGCGGCATCGCTCTTGCAACAGCTCACCTCCTAGCTAGTCGTGGCGCGAAACTGTCTTTGGCAGACGTTTCTGCCGATGCCCTTACCAAGCATGCGGAGGAGATCAGGACCAGATACAGTACAGACGTGATCTCCTTCCCAGTGGACGTTCGGGACTACTCCAAAGTAGAAGACTGGATAGACCAAACGAAGAAACACTTCGGCCGACTTGATGGCGCAGCGAACTTGGCTGGCGTCATTCCCAAGTCGATCGGTCTGAAGGGCGTGGACGAGCAGGATCTCGACGAATGGGATTTCGTTATGGGCGTCAACCTCAACGGTGTTATGCATTGCCTGCGAGCTCAGCTGAAGAGCATTCAGGACGGCGGAGCATTGGTGAACGCCTCCTCCGTAGCCGGGTTGACGGGCCGGCAGAACAACGCATCCTATACCGCCTCCAAGCACGGCGTCTTAGGCTTGACTAGATCAGCCGCAAAGGAAGTGGGTGTGAGAAATGTCCGGGTGAACTGCATCTGTCCGGGTCGGATTGAGACGCCTATGGTCCGTAAGGCAGAACAGATAGCTGGAGCAGAGTCGAAGGAAAAAGGAACTATGTTAAGTGAGAGTGGTGTTGCACTAAGGCGAGGTGGTCAGCCAGAAGAGGTAGCGAAAGTGATTGCGTTCCTGCTCAGTGACGAGTCATCATATGTCACTGGGGCAGCGATAACCATTGACGGTGGATGGGTTTGTTGATACCAGGGGGGATGCCAGTCAGTATTCTACTCGCATCAACGTGTGCGCCAAGCAACTCGAGCAGCACTCTTCTTGCACTATCTGTGGTAGCAATGTGAATGGTGCATGTGTGACGTTTCATATGTTGTAGCCTGGCCAACGTGCGCATCAGAACCACACGCACTCCGGAGGAAGCAGCAACCGACAAAATTGGAACCACTCATCGAGCTTGAAGCTTGAGTCAAGCACGCTACAAACAAGAAACAGGATCAAGCCGCGGACGGATGCTTCATTTCGGGCACTCGCATAAGGTATGCTAAGCTCAAGAATCAGGTTTTGGTCTTCTGCTTTGGACGAAGAGATCTCCCGGAGTCTCTTGGCAGTTTCTTGGAACTCCTTGGCTAATTTCGTGGTGATATCAGCGTTTCCGGCTGGCAGTAGTGGATGGCCATGGAGGGTGGTGTCTACGGTGCCGACTGTCATCTACATCGTACAGCACCAGCTTTTCTTCTTTTGAAGCTTCTGCCAGTACCACATCCTGGCGATGCGGCAGTGGTAGCAATGAAGACTGTGAGGGAGGAACATGACGCAGGGAATGGTGTTACCTAGGTAGTATAAGAGGTCGTGGCCCGTGCGCCGACGAGTCGAAATGAGTTTGAATGCGAATGCAGGATTCTAACGCTAGATGGGGCGCAGCAAGGCAGGTGGTACCATTAATGTCGATTATTGGCTATCACTCTCTCGATTTGGTCGCGACGCGCGATGCTCTTCGGCATTTGTCGCCAAGTGCATGACAGGTCATACACATTCACCTAGGTAGCAGTCCTTCTAATACACACGGTATCTGGAATCTGTAGTGAGCGTGGTTCTCTGCAGCAGATTGACACTGCAACTTGATAGTAGCACCAGGCAACGTTGGTGGGTTGCGCATCTAAGCGAATTCAAGAGTTAATTGGCGGAGTCGCTAAGTCTTTGCTCGACATGGACCACTTTCCCATTACTAGTAGTAGTGCCAAATGTTAGACTCCAATTAATGCTTAACGTACGGTAGCAGCAAGCGCAGTCCAACCGACACTCGCCATGTCACTGGTACTCTAGATCTGACTGTCGTCCATAGGTATGTGAACACATCCAACGACATGGTTATGTGTACTTTCTTATCCCCTCTGACACACCATTCTTCACAGTAATGCCAGTATCCAGCAGGTCCCTGCGTTGACCTCGCGGTTTCAGTCCTTTCACACTATTGAACATTCTCTATTCTTTCCTTCTACCATTGTCGCTTACTACCAACGACCGGCGTTTGCCTGATTGCCATTCAGCAACCCTTAAAGCACGTTTGCTGGCCACGTGCTCTGCGACCAAACGCCTTAGGGTCTTGACTCTGCGATTTAAATTACTGAAGAAGACGTAATTTCTACTGTATTAAGAAAAGCATTTATTGCAGTGAAGGTCGATTCATCGACAACAGAAACAAGCCGGCCCAAGTCCCTTGAGAGGCTGGATTCACAGAGGTTCGACGGGCAACTATATCACAGGAGTTGGTGACACACGCCGCGTCGCTTACTGTACGCAGCCGGAGGCGCAGTCGGGGAGCGCAAAGTACAAGACCTAGCGAGATAAGCCGCACCATCGTGTGACCACACGACACCGTCCCAAACGTCTTGCAATGTCTACCTACGATGCAGTTACCGAAGAGAAGGGGAAAAGCGAGGACAAACCTCTGTCAGGAAGACAGCGAGCGCCGACCATAAGCATTGATGATACTGCGGCTGTCGACAGCCCTACCTCTCCATATTCCGACAGACGACACCCCCTACCACGATTACAGACCGGAGGTCTTGACGAACCCGGGCCACTCCCACCAGGCTTTGCTCCTTCTCCCACCGATCTGAGGGACAGTAGGCCAACCTCGCCTCATAATGTCTCCTCACCACGCACGTTTGGGATGGATGGCGCAGGACCGAATACGTTCTTAGCGGTACCTGGCGCCAGAGAAAGAGCTGAGTCTACTGACTCTGATAATCGCTCGGCTGCATCTTCTGGTAGTGACACAAGAATTGCTTCTACTACCGCTGACGAAGCCCCGCCTCAGAATTCTGCCGTGAACAATTCCGACATTATCAACGACCCAAATGCTCTCCAGCCCGACCCAGGCACAGAAGCAGATTTCCAGAATGAGAACAGTCCATTCGCATTTCCCATTGGGCAGCTCAACAAGATGATTAATCCAAAGAGCTTGTCTGCATTCTACGCTCTTGGGGGTCTTATTGGTATCGAGAAGGGACTGAGAACAGACCGTAACAGCGGTCTGAGCGCCGATGAAGTGGGGCTAGACGGCAAAGTCGCGTTCGAGGAAGCTGTCAATGCCGCTAACAAATCCGAAGGCGACTTCGGCGCACCAAAAAGGTCGACAACAACACGATCCATAGCAGACGGACCAACCAAGTCCTCTTCTGACGCCTTTGCTGACCGGAGAAGAATCTATAAGGATAACCGGCTGCCAGAGAAAAAGTCCAAATCGTTCTTACAGCTTGCCTGGATAGCATACAACGACAAAGTTCTCATACTGCTGTCTGTGGCAGCCGTTGTATCACTCGCTCTGGGCATCTACCAATCTGTGCGTGCTCCAACACAGGCAGAGATAGACGCAGGCGAGCATGAAGCACGAGTCGAGTGGGTTGAAGGTGTGGCTATCATCGTTGCAATCTTGGTGGTAACACTCGTTGGGGCTTTGAATGACTATCAAAAGGAACGCCAGTTTGTCAAGCTCAACAAAAAGAAAGAGGAACGCATGGTCAAAGTTGTTCGATCAGGCAGATCTCAGGAGATCTCAGTCTATGACATATTGGTCGGAGATGTGGTCCACCTCGAGCCTGGAGATTTGATCCCCGTTGATGGTATCTTTATTGAAGGGCACAACCTGAAGTGCGACGAGTCTTCTGCTACTGGTGAATCTGATATCATTCGTAAGCAGCCTGGCGATGAGGTATATCGAGCGATACAGGACAATCAGGCAACCAAGAAACTCGATCCCTTCATCCTGTCTGGCGGAAAGGTGTCCGAAGGTGTCGGTACGTTTTTGGCTACCTCGACAGGTGTGAACTCCAGCTACGGGAAAATCCTCATGTCGCTCAAAGACGAGGGCCAAACAACGCCGCTGCAGTCCAAGTTGAACGTCCTTGCAGAATACATCGCGAAACTTGGTCTTGGTGCAGGTCTGCTACTATTCCTGGTCCTGTTCATCAAATTTCTGGCCAAACTCAGCTCGATCCGTGGAGGTGCCGAGGCAAAAGGTCAGCGATTCTTGCAGATCTTTATTGTTGCTGTAACGATTATCGTCGTGGCCGTGCCTGAAGGTCTACCTCTGGCCGTGACTCTTGCTTTAGCCTTTGCCACCACTCGTATGCTGAAGGACAACAACCTAGTCCGTCTTCTGCGTGCCTGCGAGACCATGGGCAATGCTACTACGGTCTGCTCCGACAAGACTGGAACGCTCACACAGAACAAGATGACGGTTGTCGCCGGAACACTGGGTACATTTTCCCGATTTGGTGACAAGGACAGGGCCGCGAATCAGGTCGCAGCAACGAACCATAAGTTGGACGCTGATGAGGAGAAGCAAGATGATGTCTCCTCGGCAGAATTTGCCCAAACGATCGCACCAGATGTCAAAATCCTGTTGAAAGACTCTATCGTTCTCAACTCTACTGCCTTTGAGGCGGAAGAAAACGGACAGGTTGTCTTCATTGGCTCAAAGACGGAAACAGCCTTGCTCACCTTTGCACAGACCTTTCTCGGCCTAGCATCTGTGGCAGAAGAACGAGCCAACGCTGAAGTCGTGCAGATGGTACCGTTCGACTCTGGTCGCAAATGCATGGCGGTTGTGGTCAAGATGACCAATGGCAAATTTCGAATGCTGGTCAAAGGTGCTTCAGAAATCTTGATCGCAAAGTGTACACGAATCATAAGTGAGCCAACCAAGGCTACAAACGCCACTCCGATCCAGCCTGATCAGGTGGAGGCTTTGAACAACATAGTCAGCAGTTATGCTTCAAGATCCCTGCGAACGATTGGCTTATTGTACCGTGACTTCGAGCAGTGGCCTCCTCGAGGTGCCGCGTCTCGAGAAGATTCAAGACAGGCAGACTTCGACGCTGTCTTCAAAGACATGACTTTCCTGGGAGTTGTTGGTATTCAGGATCCGTTGCGACAGGGCGTGACAAATGCCGTGCACGACTGTCAAATTGCTGGCGTTTTTGTTCGCATGGTTACTGGTGACAATTTGATGACTGCTAAGGCCATTGCGACTGAGTGCGGCATCTTTACGGCGGGTGGTATTGCCATGGAAGGGCCAATCTTCCGTAGACTTACGCCTAAGCAGCTCAACCAGGTAATTCCTCGATTGCAGGTCCTCGCGAGATCAAGTCCTGAGGATAAGAAATTGCTTGTCGGCCACCTCAAGAAGCTCGGAGAAACTGTCGCTGTGACGGGTGATGGCACAAACGATGCGCCTGCACTGAAGACCGCCGATGTTGGTTTTTCGATGGGTATTGCCGGTACTGAGGTCGCTAAAGAGGCATCTGCAATTATTCTGATGGACGACAACTTCGCGTCTATTGTGAAAGCAATCCAATGGGGCCGTACTGTCAACGATGCTGTCAAGAAGTTCCTGCAGGTATGTCACGAATTCAACGTAGTCGGACACTGCTAACAAATTTAGTTTCAAATTACTGTGAACATCACCGCCGTCTTGCTCACATTCATATCCGCTGTCTCTAGTGACGATGAACAGTCGGTGCTCACCGCTGTTCAGCTGCTGTGGGTCAACCTAATAATGGACACTTTCGCAGCACTAGCGCTGGCAACAGATGCGCCTTCCCCTACGATCCTGAATAGAAGACCAGAACCAAAGTCCGCCCCACTGATCACACTCACGATGTGGAAGATGATCGTCGGGCAGTCTATCTATCAACTTGTGGTCACTCTCGTTCTCTTCTTCGCCGGCAAGAAAATTCTTAGCTATGACTCACAAGAAGAACTGGATTCACTCCAAAGCACAATCTTCAACACCTTTGTCTGGATGCAGATATTCAACCAGTGGAACGCGCGTCGACTCGACAATGGTTTCAACATTTTCCAAGGCATGCTCAAAAACTACTGGTTCATCGGTATCCAGTTCATCATCGTAGGCGGACAGATTATCATCATGTTCGTCGGCGGTGCCGCCTTTTCAATCCATCGCATCACCGGAGCTCAATGGGGTCTTTCAATCGTCTTAGGCATACTGTCCATACCTTTCGCCGTTGTCATAAGATGCTTCCCAGACGAAATGTTCGCCAAGCTTATTCCGAGCCTACCACGACGACATCGTCCGAGTCCGGACCTCGTCGTTCAGGACGACGAGGCTGGTATTACCCAGTGGAACCCGGCCCTCGAAGATATCAAAGACGAACTCACATTCCTCCAAAAGCTTCGCGGAGGACGAATGTCACAGCTAGCGTTCAAGCTGCAACATCCTAGACAATCATTCTTACCAAAATCACGGTCCTCGTCACAATCACAGTTGAAGAGCGACGAAGACGATCCAGAGAAGATCGTCGCCAATGCTTATGCCGAGGCAGCCAACGAGGCCAAGGTTGCGAAGCCACCTGCGACTCCCGAGAAGCAGAAGAGACGACCACGCGGTAACTCAAACTCTGTGTTTGGACCTGTCGCAGCCATGGCTGGCATAGTGGCCGGCAGTGTTGCTGGAGGCTGGTCGCCCATAGAAAGGCGCGATGAAGAAGCCGAGACGGTCCGATTCCAACGATCACGAGCACCGTCAGGAGTCGAAGGAACGAGTGGCATCGAGATCCACCCAGCAACCTCAAATGAGGACCCAGTCTTCTCGCCGCAAGAGATCACCGATACCAGAATTCCGCCGTCTCAGAATCCTTCTTTGGCCCCTCATTTCGAACATGCTCCACCGCATAGTCCGGCGCCTTCCTTTGGCAGAAAGTCTCATTCGCGGCACTCATCCGCAGCGCCGTAAGTGATTAGCATTAGCGAAATAAATTCTATACGTTGATTAGCGTAACAATATACGCTCAGGCAACCGCCAAGCTTGTACTCCTTTCATCGCCCTTTATCGCCCGTTCTGTTTTCGTTGAGAATTGACAAACTCGCCTGATCTCATGCTCTCCTGTCCTGCTGTAATTAGAGACTTGTTGGAATGATGCCGGGCGGATGCCCTCCTTGTACAGGCTCAGAGTAGTCCGACTGTGGACACTTGGGCTTAGACGGTGTAGGACCTTGAAGCAATCAAGCCTCCAGGTCTACTATATAGGTTCAGTTGGCCGTACTGGCACGTACTTTCTATGATAAAGTGATGTTTGCTTGAGTTTTGCGACCAGTGCCGATGAAGGACTCGAATCCATTGCAAGGCTCGTTCTACATTGCATATTGGCGGTCTTGTCGGCAGGTCCAGGTATGGGAGGGGTTCATCGTGCCGCTGAGAAGTACCTGGCGGAGCTTCTGTTAGTTGGTTAGAAGCATACGTTCCACAGACATCGCGAGAATGATAGCGATTAAACATGCTGACCTGGCGGAGTGCGTGTCGGTCGTGACTCTCATTAACGTCCTATGTTCGACCAACATTGTCCTTGTTTGAGCAGGCGCCTTATGGGACTGTATCATGCTCGATTGCTTGAGTCCGTTGGGAAGTATCTCCTTGACCAACACCCTTTGAGTGACATTTGCGGCTATATAGACAAGCAGACAATCTGTGACTTACGATTACTGCAGCTAGAAAGAGTAAGTTAACATAATCCTCAATCTCACATTTAAACCTTTCGATTACTGCAATAATGCTTTGCTAGAGCCACAATCACAAACCTTACCGAGACCAGGTTAAGGAAAATACTGCAGCGTTGAAGCCCGCTTGCTAACCATTTTTGATTGAATTGTATGATTTGAAGAAACACTTGTGGAAATGTTTAAGGGGCGTTTCGCAGGTGTTTCGTTAGATTTAGCTTCGGTGCCCTGTGTTTGCATCATACCTATTTGTTCCAAGCCTAAAATTACGGGCTGGCAGCTAAGCAGGGCTGATTCTGTGCTCTTTTGTCCTCCGTTCATACCCGGGCGATCTTTTCTCCATCTTCGACTTCGCCGTCGACGTGCCTGCATGAGCGCTTTTGATCACTGTCATACCCCGAAATCGTCAGGTAAGGCACGCGTCCCACAAGACGATCATTCCATCGGGGGATGATCAATCTCGGCTTGAAGCGGATAACGCGTCTCCTCCAGCATGTCGCCCAAAGTCATCTCCAACAGCCATGTTTCAATCCACCGTGGAAAGCCGTCCACATAGCTGGCACTAATGGTAAAGGTAGCGTTGCTGCGTACCTGTCTGCTCTGCTGCGACGGCAAGGGTCGCGGGAGGATGGCGCTCCTCTGAGAGTAGGTCGGTTCACGTCGCCTCATTTTATCGATAAGTGGGACTGTATTCAAATCAACGACGAACCTGTATCCAAGGATGTGTTCATTGTGGCAGAGAACAAGGTGAAGGCAATTGCTAAGATCGTGGAGGAGGAGCTACGGAACGAAGCGCGCAAACAGTTTTCTGCTGTACCGAGCGAGGACAAGCCAACGATCGAGCAGGTTGACGAAGATGCAAGGCTTACAGAGTTCGAGATCCTTACTGCTACAGCGTTTGCCATCTTCTCAGAGCCTGCGCCAGTCCCCTGCGATATCGTCGTGGTCGAATGTGGTCTTGGAGGTCGGTTGGACGCCACCAACGCCCTGCCGGACTCGGCAATTGCAGTCAGTGTCATCACGAGCATCGGACTGGACCATCTTGGTATGCTCGGAGGGAGTCTCGAAAGTATCGTGCGTGAGAAATGCGGCATCGTGCGAAAAGACGTGCCGGTGGTTATCAATCAGGACTGGGGTCTGAAAGCTACTAGTATGGTGTTAACAGCGATCGAGGCGAGATTTGAGCACAAAGAGATTGGCTCTAACCACGATGTCCTGATGGCTCTCAATGAAATGATTGGCCATCGTCAGTTGAACCCTGAAGAGGAGGACCTGAATAAAGAGGCTGCCTTGGAAGGCAAATACCTGAACCTACGTAGCTTGATGCCGCATCAGCTCGCCAACTTGTCTCTAGCGTTCGCCGCTTTCACACATGCTGCGGTGGCTACTAACAAGCAGCATGAGGCTACAAACTCTCTGTCCGCCACATTGTGCGAGAACGTTCTGCAGGACGCATCAAAATCTTACCCTGCCCGCCTTCAGCTGCTGCAATCCGGTTGGATACAAGACACGGTTGCAGCCCAGCGCCTACCCTTGCTCAACGGAACGAACGTCCTGCTTGATGGGGCGCATAATGCACAGTCAGCTGAAGTCTTGCGGAAGTACCTGGACGAAAACCTCCTAATCCAGCCTCCATCATCGAGATGTTCGAGGAATCAGCAACCGAAGAGGCCGGAGATCTGGATTATTGCACTTTCGTCGACCAAACCCCCGCCCGAAGTATTGGCTGAGTTCTTTCCACAATTGGTCTCGGGCCCAGACTCGACCTTGGGAGAATCGGAACGTCGCTCGTCACTTTCAAATCCTGCCAAAATCATATTTACATCCTTTGGTCCAGTTGATGGCATGCCTTGGGTCAGACCTGCATCAGTCGATACACTTCTCCAGTGTGCGAACCGCCTCGTTCATTCGCCAGATGTCGTTGAACCTCCAACAGAGAATGTCGTTGAGGCGCTCGAGGCCGTAGAAGGGGTCTTGGCAAGATGGAAAGAAGGGGGGCACACAAAGCACGAGCAGGGGCCCTTAGTCGTTATAGCAGGAAGTCTCTACCTTTGTAGTGACTTCTTGAGATTCGTGAGGGATGGGAGCAAGGTCTTTCTGACGCACCAAGTAGGATCGAAGTAGAATCGACTGCCGAACTTGCGCTGTAAGACAAAGTAAAACAGCAGCCTGACTGTAATCTTTCTCTTGTGAATGTGAATTCGTGATACTAAGATCTGATCTATACCTTTTTTTAGCCATACACCGGCTGTAAACTCCTTCATAAAGTTTTGACCCCCCGACAAGTTTTCAAACAACCATTGCCAATGGACTATGGCTTCGACAATTGCTCCTTTCTGAAAAATCTCAAAGCCACCAAGACAATCGCTATTTGTGCAAACAACCCGACCCAAAACCAGGCGTGAGAGAACCCCTGCAGAATGCCGAAACTGAAATCAGGAAACACCGGACCGGGCCCGAGTCTATTTGGACCGATACCCCTGGCCGCAATCGTCGCTAGAGATCCCAGAACCTGCGCCACGATAAGTGTAAAGGAGATATGGAACCGTGTCAGCGTGTGCAGCAATATCTGACCGAACCCCACGTTCTGAAGCGCATCCAAGACGCCCAGCCAGAGCCATAGCGTTCGTCCAGCAAAGGCAGAGCCAAATGGGCTGCCTGCCCATGGTACGTACTGGCCGATCCCTGAGACACCCCAGAGCATTTGGCACCATCGTGGACATACCAGACCAATCGCGATGATGGGAAGCAGCCAGGAGTGGCTTTTGCTGTACACGGAGACGCCATATAATAGTGCGCACCAGACGCCGACGAAGAAGAATAGCACCAAAATACTGACTGTCCAATATGGCAGATGCTGTGAGTCCCACAAGTAGAGCCAGTTGCGACCGTATGGTGCAGAGAGGAAGAAACACTGGATGACCTGAGTCATTGTCAGCCGTTGAACCATATGCGTTGCAATCAGAGATCTTCAACTTACCACCAGCATGAAAAACCATAGTACGATCCTGCGGCGAAGTATGCTAGGAATGAAGCTCGGGACCGTGCCCGGCGATTGACGGTAGTAGTCCGGTAGTCCTTTGAACAGCACAAAGCCCAGAATCCACAATAGGACAGCGATGACCATGCCGATTGAAGAAACGATAGCCGGTTGGCTGACGATGGGACTGGACTGTGCCACACCAGCCTCGGAGAGCTTGGCCAGGCTTGCACCCCAACACCAGAGGAAAGCGATGTACACTTGCTGTAGACATGTCAGAATAAAATTGCGCAGCTTAGATCGCCGAACTCACCTGTGTGCCCTGGATAACGCAAGCTCGGAAGACCCAGGTAGACACCGGGCTGCCTCCCATGTCGCCAAAGTTAAGAGCAAAGAACAGCGACCCACTTGACGACGCAGTGGCATAACAAGCACTGGCGACGTTCTGCACCCACTCCTTGCCGTGACTTCCTCTCACTAGCGGCGCGACTCCGATGAACAGGAAGGCTGCCCCATAGAAGATGAACGGGAGAGATAAAACCCAGGTCGACTTCATCGTTCGATACACCATCCTTCTTCTTGTTAGCTTCGGCAAAGAAGAATTGAAGTTGTTGACTTACCACCACAGGATCGATGTGACGAGATAGATGCTTGCGATCGTATAGAGTTTCGAGGCCGCCTGGCCTACCCCGCCAGTGAGAAGGGTGATCTGATATGAGCTCGCAGCGATAACTTGTCCCTGTAGTCAGTTAGCTGGCTGGTTCTGATATCACAAACTATGTTGCTCCAAACGTACAAATGCTAGTAGTATCGAGTACACCGGCCAGTCTCCTATCCGACGTAGCATGAACTTCTTGACGCCTGTAGGCGGCTTGTAGTTCTCCGCGAGCAGAAACTGGCCACGCGAGTCCAGGTCGTCGTCGTCGTCTTGCACTAGATCAGTGTTGACGGAGTAGATGGATCGTGATGGAGTGCCACCTTCTTTCCCTCGGAAGACGCTGCCAACGGGTGTGCTAGTTTTGCCCATCTTGACCTCGCGCAGACGGTTGAACCAGTCCTTTTCACTTTTCTCGATGAACTCCTCGATCACGGTGTCGTAGGTGTTTCGGCCGTTGAGGTCTTGGAGCTTGCGAGAGAATGCTTGTCTGTAATCCTTGCGGGAATCGGTGAAGAAAGGATCCACTTTCTGGAGCTTGAAGTCTTTCTTTTCTCCTATAACATTGTCGCTGCTAAGCAACGCTGAATAGCGTGGTGGCTCGTCTGGGGCCGAGGTGTATAGTGACTGGGAGTAGTCTCTGATGTGGCCAAGGCCAGGCCTCAGTGGGATCATGCCATCGATAGATGTTCTACTCGGCGTGATCATTCCAGGTTCCAGAGGGGAGAAATGGTTGCCAGAGGACGGAGAGGCGTTCTGCAGGGGCCAATCCGAACGGGGAGGACGCAACAAACCATCGGGGTTATCTTGTAGGAATGTTTGCAGAGCAAGTCCCGCAGAGTCATACTCTCCAGCCGCTGGAAAGCGTTGATGAAGATCTTGGCCGGATTCTCGTTCGTTGGCGTCTTCAGTGTCCCAGTGAACATCGGAGTAACGTGCGCTAGACCTTGCTATACTCTCGTCAGTGATTGGCGACTGCTGTTGGAGGTGCCGCGGTGAGTCCGGTCCATGACTCGGCCTTCGGAACTCCGTCAACCTCAGTGACTGTGGGATTGGGGGCACCTGTGGAGGTGTAACGGGGTCCGAGGTACGCCAGGTATTCCGACTTCGACTCGTTGCGCGCGACCTCGCGGGCGACTGTGTCCCGGGAGTTAGACTTCGATGCCTACTAGCCGACCTCGACCCTGCTGGAGATTGTAATAATGGAGTTGAAAAACGACTTCGGCTCCCTGGTCGTGACTGTGTCGCTGGAGTAGAAGTACCACTCTCGTTCTTGAAAGCCCGCGAAGGCCGCATGTGCTTTTTGCCGTGCTTCTGGTGCTTGGCAATGGCGGTTTGCTGTAGCGTGTCCAGGTCTCGAACCCACTGAGCAACAGGGAAGCGCTGATGGCTGCTTCGAGCGCGAAGGACAGCACGAACCTCAGATCGAGAAGCTAGTGCCCCCTCGATTGCTCCCTTGAACTGCTGAAGCAAGTGTTTGGTGCTTGTGCTTTCGATGGTATACCACCAACCAGGCATCTGACCTAGGCCACCCACTCTTGCACCGACTCCCAGCGCGCCTTTCCGTCCAAATTCCACAGCAACCAGACCGAAGGGCTCATCCCTCGAAGGGATCAGCGCGAATTCAGCTCCAGAAAAGATATATGGAGGGAGTGCTGTGAATTCTGGTCGAGAAAAGACCCGTCCAGGGTAGACCTTCATCATCTTATCGAGCTTGATGGCGGCGAACGTACCATATAGATCAATGACTGGCCCGACGCATATTAATTGTGTCTTTGGGTATTTCTCGAGAATTGACGGAAAGATATCGGCGATAAGGTCAATACCTTTTTGCATCGACCAGCGACCAACGAACACAAACAACTCTGCGGAAGGATCAACATTCAGACCCGCCCACTTCTGCGCCTCTGTGCGTAGATTACCACGGCCAGCTTCGAATTCTGGGTCGATAGTAACAGCACCGGAAGAATCTCCAGGCTCGGGCTGATCAATTGCTGCAAGATCGCTGGGGTCTGGGTTTGGTAAAGCACCAACATCTTTAAGACCCCAGAAAATTGGATACCTGGCATAGGATCGCTTCCCGTACTTTTTCGACACGCCAACCGCACCGAATCCATTTTGATGAATGCGTAGGTAGCTTGCGCCGGCATGTAGGAGATTGAAAACCTCGCCAAACTGGACGTACTGTTGAACCACGTCAGAGGGGAGATTGTAGATATTACAAACTTCTTCTCGTTCGTGTTTCGTCCTCATCGGCCACAGTCCCTGGAACTCTGCGTTGTGTAATGATAGAGCACACGGTATAGTCTCTGGAAGGAGATGTAAGGGTGCCACACACCCATGGTAATCGTTTATGTGGTAAAGATCTGGCTTGTACCTCCGAATTGCTTCGGCGATGCAAGAATTCCAAGCCGAGTAGTATACTGCACTCTCCAGATCGTCCATTCTTGGGGGGTATGGGTCTGCTTTTGTTTGGTGGCGGAAAATTGGTGCATCGAGTACCACATAAGTAATATTCTGCAGTTGATGCACTCGAACCTTGACCTGGTACACCTGACCAAGTATTGTAACAGCCATCGGCTCGCCAACCTCGTCTGGATCCTCGGGATAATCAATGTCGCCTACACAAGGTACAACCCAGATCAAATCCTGATGACTAAGGTTCTTACCCATCAATTGAGCCATGACACCAAGTCCTCCAATTTTGACTTTGATGTTCCAGTCCTGGATATCATATTCGATGGTCCCTATGAGTACGATCCGTCTCTTGGGAGCAGGGGCATTTGCTTCGACGAGAGAAGGCTGGATCGTAGCTCCGAAAGTAGTCGGTGTGGATGGTCTCGGTGTGCAAGTTCCCGAAGGACCCGGTGCAGATATGATTGGTGAAGGTCGCGATGTCGGAAGCCAGGATAAAAGCGTCGTGCGTTTCTTTTCTTCTTCGGGGCTATGCCCTGAAGCACCTTCTCTGCCGATGTCGTTCTCAAATGGCCGGAAACCTCGGATTCTGTTAAGCACAAGTCTCGGGAGCGAAGTGGCGATATGAGACACTCCATACTCGTTAAATTTGACTTGGTAAAAGGAGTTTGCGTAGACATAGGTGGCGACAGCGGCTGTAAGAAGCGGCATCAATGCAAGTAAGAAATAAAGGACGAGTTGAGTCCATCTGGAACCGACTGGGACAAGCTTGTAATGTAGTGAGCCATCGTGAAGCTCGAGCCTATAGGCCATGAAAGGTGAAGCAGGCGGATCTGTGATATTGACTACGTTGTCGGTCAATGCCTGTGGCGAAATCCTGTCAAGAACGTTGTCTTAAAAAGTGTTAGCAGTTTCGTAGTCAAACATAGCATGTGAAACGACTTACCTCCGTCAATATCTCCAAACTGCTGAGTAACATCAGGTTGACCATCGGGATTGATACCCCAGGCACTGAACGACACGCTTGTTGGCCATTCTGCCTGGAAGTTGACTACCCAGGTGCTATTCTGATTGAGTTGCAACTGGTTGGCAAGCCCGGCATCAAAGCCATGTTGATTGAATTTCCCCTCTACCCAGAAGTTAGGAAATCGTCGGGGAGTACTCCAATCCAGATCACCATGTTGATAATGGTCGCTCGAGGCTGCCAATTGCCCCCAGTATTGAACGATGACATGCTCGCCCTCCCAGGCCTGCTGCTTAGTCCCTGACCATACTTTAGGAGCAAGAGTACTGTTTTCGCCGGTGTAGGTGGTCCAGTCACTCCAAGTCGTACCGAAGTTCAAGGAGTACCGCCAAAGATCCGCGCCGGAAGCATGATGCGACACGTGAAGACTGTCGTCGTTGTCCTTGAAGAACAGGGAAGTACTGTAATTCGCCACGCGCGGGAAAACCATTGGGTTGTTGAAGTCGCCAACTCTGAGCAGGATCCTATCCACTGAGTTTGTGTAACTCCCGTCAGTAGCCGACGCATTGTTGACGGTAATTTCGTGGACGCCATGGTGCACATTTTCCAAGTCAGCCTCATAGACAAATGTGGTTGGCGGCTCGCCCACCCATTTCGCCACAGAATCAAAGGCCGAACAGTGGACGCTGCTGAGGTTGAGCTTGGCGACGTTTCCAGCAACGGTAGTGGAGCTGATCTGTATACTGTCCGATATCGAAGCGCAGTCCATCTCTCTGGAGTACCCTAGCTTGAAACTGACCGTCTCTCCATTGTCGATGGTAGACAGCTTACGGTAGTCATGCCCAGGGTAGAGAGCAGTGAGTGCCGGACGTGGTTGAACAAATTTGTCTTTGGGTACGAGCGCCTTGAAGCCCCAAGGATCGATGGTGAAGTTTGACAAGCAACCATTAGGCTCAATGGCTCCTTCAATGCCTAGAGTATAAGCACCATCTTTCAAGGTGTACTCCTCGTAAGGCGCAAAAAGGTTCTTGACGGTAGTGCCTCCGATAAATGGAGACACCAGACTCGAATTGTCAGTGCAATCGAATTGATAGTCAACGGTACGATTCTCATTTGTGTACAGCAACCATATATTCTGGTTGCCTTCACCGGTGCCAGTGAGGTTCTGAACTCCGCTAAAAGCAGATCGGTAGACGGACCAGAGACCTGTCTCCGTTCGAGTACCATTACTACCAGGTAGGTAAACATCGTAAGTATGGTTTGAGAGCTGCTGGAGATAGTAGCCATCATTCAAAACTGGATAGTTCTCCCGCATCTCGAACATTCTTTTGATGACATTCCGGACGGGGTGAGAGGGATCGCGGTGATCGAGACTGATATTGTCGTCTTCGCAACCGTATAGAACAGAGTCGGCGGGAAAGTTGTGGTATTTCACAGATCCGACCTTGTAGCAGCCATGTAACTGCCATGCCAGTGAAGACGACATTGGAGGCCGACCAAAAACATAATTAGCATTTGTACTTTCAAGAACGTACAATGCTTGCTCTTCGCCCCATAGCAACGCAGGCAGACCTGGAAATAAGAGTGTGACAACGTAGAGCCCCAGGAGGTTCTTCTCTGTTCCATTTCTGATACCAGGCCAACGGAAAACATCATGATTGCTAATACCAAACATATGTCGCGGGTCGAATTCTCCAGTGTAAGCATTCGTCATATCGTTGGTCATCAGAAGGGTATTCCAGGACTCGACAAAATTGACTGGGGGGTCACCCTCTGCGTCGTAGATGCCGTCCATCCCAAGAAACCTAGTCAAAGCCCGATATACTGAATAATGGAAAGCTGCGCCATCTAAGGCGCTTTGGTCTAGATCTCGAATATACTCTCGCTCGGTGGCGTTGTTGGTGGTCACGACTTCTGTAAGATTACTGACTGCCATTTCAGGCTCCATGCCGCGGCCGATGTAGATGGCGCCGAAGGTGTTCCCGGAGACGATCTCGCCAGGGATGTAGAAGTTGGTTTTGTTGTATCGCCGAGCACATTCTCTGATGTGGGAGCTCCAACTGCCTGCTTAACGTTAACCAGGTAAAAGCGATGTTGGATAAACTACACACCTTGTGCGTCCACTGTCACTTGGAGAGCTTTGTCTATGCGGAATCCATCGATATCCAAGCTTGCTATCGTCTGGCAACTGAAATGCTTGATCTTGTCAAGCACACTAGGTCTCCACTCTCTCAAGCGGTCTTGGACGAAAGCGAACTTCGATAGTTGGCGCTGCCATTCGGTATAGTCACCGAAGGACGCAACTTCACCATACTGAAAGACTCGGTCAGTACGAACATACCGCAATTTTATCCGTCATGGACGATCGGGCGTGGGGAAACATACCTGGTCAAACTCGCTGTCACGACAACCAACAAAAAAGTCGCTCAGGTTGGTGACCTGATGGCCATGATCGTCCCAGAACCGGGGATATTCGCATTTTTCCAACTTCTCGTCGCTTTGAGAATAATCATGATAACGCGTTTCTGACTTCCATATAACATCATGCTCCTCATTGTTGAACGGCGTGGACTGATTCAAGTATCCCTTGAACCCCATCAGGTCTCCCATAGTAGCCATTGTATCGTCGAATACGATGTACATGCCACGACGATGAATATCGGCAATGAGATTCCGCCAATCCTCAATGGTTCCATGATGCCGGTCTAACAGAGTCTGGTCAAGAGGGCTGTAACCGTCCGCACCCCATGGTCTGTTGATCCAAGGCGGGCCAATGATATATAACACTTTCACGCCCATCCCTTGTAGATAGTCAAGAGTGTCTTGAAGTCCTTTGACATCTCCGCCGGCTCGTAGCTGATTGGATAGAATATCGTGTTCGAACTGCGTGCCGTTCGCATTGTCATTTGTTGGGTCCCTTCTAAGCATTAGCAACACTGATGTGTGGGCCATCGACAATTGACATACCCGTTGACGAAACGATCAACGAAGAAGGTGTACATAGGCATTCGCCAATTTGCAGGGGAAGGATGGTAGACATGATCGTTCCATTCTCCCCAATAGTCGAGGGGATCGGTGGCTGTCTGGTTCTCATTGAGATTATAGCCGACCTGGTCTGGGGTGTATCTGAGAGCTCCTGTGAACGTGATAAGTGCAAGAAGTGTGGTGAGAACCCTGAAATACGCCATCAGTCAAAAGAAGGCCTTTCGTGTAGCGACCGTCGAAAGCCTCGATTGCAGGTAACAAAGGCTTCCTGGCAAGAGCCTAATGAGCGAGGTTTGCTGTCAATAGAAGAAGCGAGTGATCCACGTTGACAGGCATGGAAGAGTCAAGAAAGCAATTCCGATAGTCTCCAAATTGACAGAGGGTAGATCAAGGCACTGCAAAAGGGAGCATCCTCTTCGAGATCAGCCGTTAAGAAAGCATCTTCGGGCTGGATTTTTCCCTACGCATGTGGGCTCATACGTTCTTCAACTGCGTGAATGCTGTGATGAGTTGCCGAAAGACCCTTGACCGTGGTTGGGAACGTTCGTAGCCTTTCAGATACTGGACGACTCCGTATGACTGCATTGACGCCTCTCGACGCTGGGTAATAAGACATTTTGATTGGCGACCAGCAGCTCCTCGAATCTGCGCCGGAAGAGCAGACTCGTTGGAATCCTGTGGCGCATCTGCTGCCATGTTCAGGGAATGTTGGGGCGCAGTCACCGCTGATGTATACAGGAGCAACTTGTGGACAATGAATTCCCCGAGAGCCTTGACGTGCTCAGGCTAACGGCAGCAGGTTTCACACATCGATCGATGCAGCCCCATGCTGACCATGTTTCCGGATGCATACGCAGCATGCGCATGAAGTTCTGCTTTTCGACGATGTAATCCGCCTTGGTTTTCCTGGAGCAAACTTTATATTTCCATGGCAACTTATGCGGAACTTTATCCTTCTTTCCAACTTCGACTAAAGCATCAGGTTTAGACCAGCTTACTTTGTGTTAAGTCACAGGACAAGTATGCCACGGTCTGAGCAATATGTCAGTGCTGTTTGGTGGTTTTCCAGACGGAACAATCTTCTTGTGCATGACACGCCCGTCGAGCTAGCACAGAACTTCTTGAACCTCTGTTCTATGGCTGGCTGAGTTGCCCCCATCGCAGAGAATTGTGGCTGGAGGCTTGTTAGTAGGTGGGGATTACGCCGCAGACACAGCCTGTCAGATGAGTTTACTTGCTCTCGGTGCAGACATCCGCTCACACATTCTGATCGTCGTGTGCGTGTGTTGCGACCCCTTCTCGGCTACTGGCCAGGTGGATTGTCTAGATAAGGTTGTATCGGGCGTGATAACCAGCACAGTCAGCAGGAAAAGAACGCGCTAAGCAAACACATCCCTCTTCAGTCGAGCTATGTCATTTTCGTTCAGATGTTGAGCCACGCGTAGCCTAAGTTGAATCGTTGCGAACAGGGATATCGATACTAGTGGATGCTGTCTTGAAAGATACAGTAACGGTGATACAAGAATCAAGAGGCTTAGCAGACAGGTAGCTGCGCTCCATCCCTAATTCGAGCTATTAAGCAGACGTAGATTGCCTGAAGAAGAGAGATTGGTCTCGTACTGAGCGGTAAGGTGGTGTCCCCACTAGCTTCGGTCAAAATGCACACACCACAAGGATTTCCCCTGTGGCGTGTTCTTTTGGCTGGATAATGTTCGCGCCAAGCTTACCAATGGCTCGGTTGCTGACTAGCACCGTCCCTTGCCGAGGACCTTTTCACATATCCGAGACAGCCAGCACACCATGCTGGTCCACCACCACTTCAAGATCCAATGGGTATATGCTCACAGGAGTGGCGTCGTCAGTCAACGGCTAGATGAGATCATATATACAAGTATCAATTCTGGGCGTTTCCTACCATATGTCGGTTCCGAGGTGGTCAGTCTATTCATAGATTGTCAGGGATTAACGGTCGCTTGGACGCTTCGAAATGGATCCGGACACCAAGTTGAATGGTTTGACGCGCTGGCTCTCGTGGAAAACTTCGAATTTTGTCTTTTGAATGTCCCATCTTGCACAACTAATTATCTACTTGTAGACACACGAGACTTTGATAGGTGACGTGCAGATGCCAGCTCCGTCTTCGACGTTGTATTGCATGGGATCAAAAGTTGGGAGTCTGAAGCCCACTCTAAGTTGTCGCTCGGATAAGGAAGCGACAGTGTCATAAGTGGATATAGGTGCCCCTCCAGTTTCTACAAAGCCACGTGCTATCATTATTGATATCTCACGGCAGGCCGGTCGAGGCAGATCGGTCTTTGGGTCTGCTCCTCGCCTCGTGAACTTTTGAGGATCACGCTAATTTTGACTTGGCTGATAGCTCCTGTCTGGATTTTGATACGTTCGCTCGCTGATACGATCGCATTTCCGAAAATTCAAGAGGGAAGCACTCGTCACTGTATCTATGATCCGGATCCGAATACTTGGTGAGCTACGCACGCGACGAAATGTGGTAGTGCCCGGATGATGAATGCAGTGAAGGAGTCTCAGCAATTCTTCAGCAATGCTCTTCTGCTTGTCTTCCAGTAGGCACTGACGCATCTACCTGGATATGTCATCCTGATGCTTGAGGGAACCTGGGAAACGCAAATTTCTCTCGCTAATTTCAAGTCAGTTATGTCAAATGCTAAGCAATGTACCAACGCAAGTGACCTCTGCTATCAATGTCCCAGCTTTCAATGCTGAGTGCTAGGAGTAGCAATTCTGCTATGTCTAGCAGCTAAGGCTTCCTCAAGGATGCTGAGTAGTAGTGAGTGGTGATAAGCAGTTCTGTAGTCTCATGCTTTGATAGCACTGACCCTACCAGCTTCGTTGTTATCATCGTAAGTATCAACCCTCCTTGTTCCATGCAGAGAAGTACAGGCACATTGCTCTTTTGGGATACGAGAGTGGGAGCGCTGTGGACATGGCACTAATAGGATGAAATCATTGTGAAATGACTCGAGTGTCAGCCTTGTTGCCCCGAACCATCGCCCCTAGAACTTTAAGGTGGCGCAAGCAAGCACTTCTTAGTCGATCTGTCGCGAGATAAGTGGTTGTGCTGACAACGTGTTGAGTTTCGTGCGTAGATCCGATACCTGGCAACGATCCTAAATAAGCGCAAGCCACAAGCGTCTATGGCCAGGTCAGACCACCCGCTTGATTTAAGGGCCAGCGTCAATTCTCAACGGCCAACAGGTGCTTCAACGGTCGGTCAAGATGTGGCGTTTGATTCTGTCAAGTTGTGGCGTCTGATACCCTAGTTTCTTGGCGCGTCAAATACTGCATGGGTGTTTCGTTGCTTGTGCATACGTGGTACAAATGACACCGGTGTGAACAGGATCCCAACAATTGACTTGACAATCATAAATAATGTCTTGATAACAGATCTCGCGCTCAAATACTCCGTTCATCCTCACTTGAAGATTGGCAGCTGGTCGGCTTTCGAGCATTCTGGGTTGACACCAGGGAGACATTCCTGGTTTCGGCCGGCAACACTTGATGTAAGCTGAACCAAATGTAAACCGCTCTTGGTAGTTCTGCTGATGCCGGCGAGATTGTCTGCGTTTCGTGCATCTCACACAAATTGTCTGTGGCGATTGTTGCGTCAATTGTGGCATCGAGGGGAACGGAGACGCTTCTGGACCCTGCTCACCATGTCAGAGACTCTCGGCTCGTGCCCAGCGTACCCAAGAAGGTACTGTACCATAGATTGTCTACCGGCGATATCTGAGTCAGACAGAAAGTTGGCTTCAGAACCCTAGTCGCAGGGCTGAAGACCAACAACTTGGTAGTTATAGTTGTGCAAATTGGCCGAATCCATCACCTGCAGGTTTGTTGTTAACAGTCGATCAGGAAAAAGGTGCACATATGACAGATTCGTACCTTTATAGGTCCGGACCCGCTGACAATGTTCCTCATCCCTTTCTGGACTTCTACCATAACCGTCCCCGCGATCATACCTCCGAAAGAGAACTTGTTGTACCCGGGTTGTAGTCTTGCAGTACCGAGTCGTCTGGCACCACTCGTGACGACTGCAATGAGCCCCCGTTGGTCTTTAGCCACAAGGACGATTCCCTGTGATTCATGATGATTAGTCTCGACCAAAATCCTGCAATCTTGTCAGGCGGAGGTGACAAAGCTGCCCTAGAACAGTAAAAGACGCTTCACGGGCACATCGTCATGCGTGACATGAGGACAAGGAAAATGGGAAGGGGATGTTAGACAAGCGCTATGAGGACTTCTGGGCTTATGTCACGCCGGAGAGGCTACTCACTGTGACGGAATCCTCTGCGTTCTCAACACCTTCTGGCTTTGGAAGACCAAACATATCCGACCCACAATTCCCACTGACAAGCAGCGTGTGATGCCAAAAGACACCCTGTGCGGCCATCCCAGGCGTTGTTGGAACCATGTTTGCTGTCGTCCTTTCTCCCCATTTCCAAGCTTGAATGAAAGATGGTAAGACTTGCCAATAACCTCGATGATCATACTCTTGGGTGTAGGCACAGATTTCTTTAGCATCGCAAACCGGCTCAATCCAGCTGTTCCCCATGTAATGACACTCACCTGCGTCGTTCCACGATTGAATCTCTAGAAGATCGGGTTGCAGGTCCAAGACTTGGCCAAAGCGATTTTCGAGATTACCTTCGCCTAGGCGGTACCAGTTATCCATATTGTTGATGTGCTTGAACTGAAGGGGTGAAAGACCCATCATGAAGAGCTTTCCGCATTTCTTTGCTGCCTTCTGGTAGATTTTATCTCCATCGGTCGACACGACTTTCTTGCCTTGATCGACCCTGGGCCAGGAATCCCAATTGAAAATGCCGTCCTGAGCAAAACGACATCGGTTTTAGTTTTTGAACGAGAGGAACAGTGTTCATGGATAGCATCGAGACTTACCAGCGATGGATAGCGATCGAAAAGTGACAAGGAAGGGGCAGTGCTATGTAGACCGAGGATAAGGGTAATCTCAACGTTCAAAGACATCTTGAAACTCTTCCAGGCACTATCAGTCACGTCACCTCCCTAACAGGTGGTCAACGACCTCTTAAGCTCGTAGTGCACGACAAAGACTTACACCGAATGTTGTCACTAAAGGCTTGCCTATGCATCATAAGCAGAGTCGCTAATTCAGACAGAAGAGCCGTGGGACTTTTGACCTACCGCCAATCTTGAAGTACGCGTTTCTAGACATGTATTGACTCAAGTAACGTGCATACTGGTTGGGGTCCGAGAAATAGCCTGATGCCATATCAAACGAAAAGAACAACTTGAATTGATAGGTGTCCGCGTTGTCGAAAAGATAATTAACGGTTCGTTGAGACCAATCTGCGAACTGGTCTGCGAAAGGTCAACGACTCAGTGTCGATAGCAGCAACCCTATCAGCACTTACTGAAGTTCAGAGCGAAAGCGTCAAGGCCCAGGGCTTTCGCATTTTCCATATCTTTTTTGCAGTGCTCCTCTGTGATTCCACCTACCTATTCAGCGAGTTTCAATCGATCAACGACTAATTCCAGTGATGTTGAGACATACCATATAGTGCATGAACCTTAAACTGTGGTCAGTATTGAAGGTCCCATGATCGATAAACCCGTTCCGTTTCGGAATGGAGATGCCGTAGTGCATTAGTAGAACAATTGTACATACACAGGTTTGCCGGTCGAACCCTGGCGGCGGGTTCGTAGCAGACGCAATGGAAGTGGCATGTTTGACAGTCGTGACCAAGGTCGCGGTAGATGCTGGACACATTGTTGATACTACTGTCGGAAAGTGAGAGTGTTATGGGGTGACTGATCGCTCACTTGTTTGTTCTGTTTGAGTCGAAAAGGAGGCCACAGCGGTGTTGCTGGATGCGTGCACATGAAGGTGATGTTCCGAGCTTCTAGTCCTGGGCACACTGACGGTGTCACAGGTTGCGTGCCGCCCCTGAGCAGGCGGTTTGGAGACTGTGTCAGACATGGATAATGCTAATCACTCCTTCGTCGACCCTGCGCTTACGGTGCATCTTACTACCGCCAGAATAAGGCTAAAATCATGCTATTAGATACCTTTCGCCACCGCTTTCTGTGTACAGCGACTATCCATTTCTGTCGAGCGACCATCCATTTCTGTCGAGCCCCACCTATAGGCCTGTTAGCTAGAGACGTTGCGACTGGGTTACCTAAAAGCGGACGTCTATAGCTAGCGTCGGCGATCGAGTTATCCTTCGAGTCCTCCGGTAGGCTTTAACGATACTATACCGCTTCTGCTAAGGCACTAAGCAACTTCTGTCGAGACTTAGCGCTCTAGCTAAGGACTAGAGCGTCTAGAGAGGATTTAGAGTAGACTCGATAGAATAGGTTTAACTACCTACCTCTTCTGTCCAGCTAATCAGCTTCTGTCGAGGTCTCTCTACAGAAATCGCTGGCGAGAGGTATCTATTGAGTACTGCACTACGCCAATCGTCTGAATGGCCGTGTAGCCATACGCGGAGTCGGACCACACATGCTTGAAATCGAGCTGCGCAGCGCTGAAGCAAATATGTGGCAGACGGTGATACAGTTTGTCCACGTGACATGGAGCAGACTAAATCACACTTCTGGGCGGGTGATTAAATGGAGAAAGAAAGTAGAACTCGTTTGGACGCAGAGCAGTTGATGATTGGAAGTTTACACAAACATCAAGGTTGTGAACCTAAGATGTAATGACTATTTACCCCCTAGAGTCAAGGTCTTGATGGGACTTTGGGGCCTGAAAACGATAGGTTAACGGCTATTCTGCACACTATTGTTGGCCAACAATGTCCTCGCAACAGACGCATCATGCTCATGATTGGTACACTCGCCAGAGAGTTTAGCAAGAAGATAACGCGACAGGGGTATCGTAAATACAGTATTACCATAAAGTGCCGCCCCACGCACCTGCTCCTACAGCTCATCTTTGGTAGGCATAGTCCCGAACACCACCCCAGCGATGCGATGAGCATCGAGCCGAACGTGGAAAAAACAGTGGCAAAGAGACTTGAACATGAGCGATCACTGCTTGCACGTGTGATATAGCTGAGGAACGGCCAGCTCTCAGTGCTGGACATACGTTGTGCGATATGTTGGTTGGTACCTATGGAGGCATTAGCTAGACATATTCTGGTAGTGTTGCGTCGCAAGGCTCATGAAATTTCGGTTCTTGTGCTCAGGTCACTTACCGAGGATCAGCTGAATACTGGACACCGTCCATGGGTACAGTGGTATCGAGCATGATTTGACGCGAGGGAGCATCGGGGTAGTACTGTTGAGACTGTACGTGACGCTTTTCCGGCGCCCCGAGCACGTAGTATTGGTGGTCGCTCCTAGAGCTGTGTGCTGAAGCAGGTGGCTCAGGTAAATATCTGACCGTTCTGCTCAATTGATGTCGATCGTCAATGGGCTCATACACAACTTGTCTATGGGCGGGCACGCCAACATTCGAAGCGACCCTAGAAGACTCATGGTTATACGAGGGTTGCACCGGATAATCATGCCTCATAGGTAGGCGATCTTCGTGCACCAGCATTCTAGGCGGTTGCACGTATTCGTCACGTGTCCGCATGCCAGGCTGGAAGCCAGGGTCATGCCGCTGCAACGATACAGGTATGGGCAATGAATGCTCAAGGTCAACCAGGTGCCGCTGTCGAGTCGGCCGATTCTCGTCGTTCGTGTCCACGTCTCTGCCACCCTGCCTCAACTGCTGTAGATATGGTGATGGTGGGGGACTTGAGCACATCCGCATTCGCTCCGTTGCTCGCTGCGCACTGCTTGTCAGATCAATGAGCTGGTTGTGACGCTCAGGCATCCGCCTAGTAGCATCATGATGTTGCCTTGACTGAATGCTGAATTGGTTCTGCTGGAGCCCTGAGGATTTGTGAGCACTGTCAGAATCTTCGATGGACTGTATGATCGTGCCGTCATCGTTCATGCTGGGTGTTCGCTGATGGTACTGTGGTCTACGAGCACTCGGAGAAGCAGAGCGGCGACTGTGAGTGTTAGTTGGAACAGCTCGAGCTGGCGGTGGAGTGCAGATTCGTCTCTGGGGCATAGTTGCTTCGGGTCGAGGGGGTAATCTTTCGTAGAGTCTGCCGTCCTGGCCTCTGAATAAGCTCGGCGGACTTGGTTGGCGTACAATGCGCGCCTATAGGTTGTCAGTACTGTCTCTAGAAGAATCTTGGAGCAATAGAGCTTGCTCGTTCTATGTATCACGCTTACTGGTTGTTGTTCCTCGAGCACGTAACGTACAGGCGGCATTTGTTCATACACTAAGTCTCGTGATCCTGGTCCATGCCTGGGGGAGGGAGCGTCATCCAGAGGGAGCCGAGCAAAAACACGCGGGACCTCCTGGGTTGCAACGCCGCGCTGGTACTCATGTCTCACCTGGTCCCACAGGGCATATCGGTTTTGCTGCTGCCTAATCGTGGTCTCTGGGGCTATCTGTGCAGGTGCATTTCTTCTTGGGGCTTGAGGCACGTAGCGGTATCCTCGAGGCGCATCCTCGCCAGATGAAGGCTCGCCGGGCGATACAGGTCTGTGCTCGGTTGTGACTTCAGGCCGAGCTGGCTTGCGCACAGGCTCTACTTTCACGTCTTTACCCTCAACGACTTGACCTTCCTCGAGCTCCGAATCAGATTCTTCTTCATCGGATAGGACAACCACTTCGCGCACAGCGTCGTCGACAGCCCTTCTGCTGTCCTCCGTTTTATCATTTTCATCTCCACGCCACTCAATCAGCTTCCTCAGAGTGGTTTTTTCAACCATGTGACGAGCTTCATTGTAGGGCACTTGCCTGAGCAACTTATCGTAGTTTGTGTAGGAATGACGGATGTGGGCAACAACGGAAAGCTGGGCTCTACGAACAAGCGGGATCTCTTCTGCTGTACCGACTTTTTTGTCACCGAGCTGGAAAGCGGTCTTGATGATCTGAAACAGGTCGTTGTCCGGTATTTTGGGGAAAAGGTCACGAATGATCTCCTTGGCTTCAGTGTTGATGGTCACTTGGTCACGAATGTTCTCGTTCAGCACGACTTCTCCTTTTTGGGAGATTTTCATGAACAGCTGTTCGGACTCTTGCTCGCCTATCAGGCGCCCAGCGCTGTCGAGACGAATGCCATAGTGCGAGCAGACCTGAGAGACAACTTCAGTAGGGATATGGTAGCCGATTCGGTGTACTTCTCGGGATAGCTCATGTCGTTGAGCATGGGGTGTGGCCTGGGTTTGGGTCAGCTGAATCCGAGGAGCATGGCCACACACCGACCGAAACCGCCATAATCTGTTGTCCCCCTCTTTTCGCGAATGCCTTCATTGCCGCAGTCAACTGAGTGTTGCCGGCAGGGATGAAGGTATAGCCGGGAGGTGGTTCTGCATGAAAGGATAGCTGTAATTCGTGAGCTCTAGGTTTTCTTCGCACGTTTGAGCCCTGTCTCACCACAACTCTGAGCTTGTCATCGTCCTTATTGCCTGCACTTTCGAGCACTACCTTGTGCTTCTTACGCTGCTTCTGTACTTTCGCGCCTCGAACCCCGCCCAAGCCCGAGGCATTGCCTTTGTTGTTGGCTCTTTGAGGCGCCATGCGACCCATAAACACAAGCTAAGGATGGGAATGCAAAAAATGCTGACAATGGACGACAGAAAAGAAAGAACGGCGGTACTCCGAGAAGGATAAACCTAGAGCATCAGTCTTGACTAGAGATGGTCTGGACACAGCGACAAGCCCGTGACGAAACCTGGGAACGTGTAGTGCGATGTCAGAGCAGCTGTAAGCGCAGTCGTGCAGGCGCAGCAGTATGCAGTCAAACAATTGTCTACAGTCTCTCGCTGCAGAAATCCCACAGGCTTGGAAATCTGATAACTGACAGGCAGCGCGTTTGCAAGCACGAAAGGCACTGTCTGTGATGGATATTCGACGATATTGGTCGTGGCGATGAAGTGGTAGAAGAAGGAAAAGAATGCAAGTCGAAGTTGGGCGCCGTTCTCAAGCCGTAGGAGCCCGTCTCGCGCCTACTGCTTGGCAACGAAGGCTCGACCACGTGGCAGTGGCTTTCGTGTCAACACCCAGTCCATCTACTTGCTGTATTCTTTGTTGTGCATTTCCAGACTGATGTGGTGATAATTGGAAGTCGTGACACTGTCTCTTGCACACAATCAACAACGCGACGAGCAGATGCCCCAAGCCGGACTAGCAGTCACGTCAGCATACAGGCAGCTCTTACGAGTATCACTGCAGGCAGTGCGATTCTCAACCCCTGCTCGATACCAAGTGCAAGGCATACTGCGAGACAGTTTCCGCAACTTGCCAGCTACTGCCTTCATTCCTCGAAAAGTCAAGAATACAATCAACTTCCTGGAACAAGCACGAGAGCACAATGGTCTAGAACATAAGATTCTGCGCAATATACTGCACGTACGATATTGGAGGGACAATCGCGAGAAGCAGAGACCAGGAGGCGCCATGAAGGAGAATACCGACGTTGGTGCCGACCTGAGACAGAATGTCGGCGGCCAGTTTGACGCAACCTTGACAGTGTTCAATGAGAGTATGGATTTGTGTCTGAGAATCTGATCTCAAACTCAGTTTGATATGGACGCAAGTATGTAACCGGAGGGCGCAGGACCTAGAGTAAACAGATTGCTACCGTTCTCTTCGTCCGACGAAAGGGGTGAGCTGGAACATTATCTGCCAACGCCGAGCCGCCGACTTTGAACAGGGACGGAAGGACGAAGGAGAAGGAAATGCAACCGTGGCCCGCCTACGTCAACTGCAACCATATAGTTGTAAAGGCCGAACGCGGCAAGCAGAAAGAGCAGTACCAGATTCAACATCCCAGACTGAAGAATGCGGAACGGACAGAGCAAGACCAAGCACTGTCTGAGAACTTGTGGACGGCTTTGCGCTCGACTGCGCTACATTCTGCTATGCCGCTATCGAAGCCACAATAGCTAAGAAACCCTGGTTTGGACACAGCCCGTGGGATTCTTGGGCGCACCAATTGCATATTGCATCTGACTACTAAAGATACGGCTGCCTTGTTGCCCACCTTGAGATTTGTTTTATGAGGTGCAAGTTCGCGGCCTGTGAGAATGTCAGAACCGTCTAGGGAGCAAAAGCAGGCAACCCGGTCTATGTGGAAGGAGAAGCACAAGGCCCGAGGATCGCAGCCTATTGAACGAGATAGCAACTCATCGCAGATGGCTGGAAGGGTCTCCCCAGCCAAAGGATGAGGTGTGATTCGTGTGCCTCAGGACTCAGACGGTATTCGTGCAGCTCTGGCCAGCTCTGGCCGGCTTCTGAAAAACTGCCTGACAAGCAACAGGAGGGAGTGTACCTGAACCACGTATACCGTAACCAGGTTTCCTGATCTTAACATGATCTGACTTTACAATAAGGCCATCGATGTCGCCAATGCGTATGACTCGATTCTTGCGGAAACGCAGAGCTCCCATATTCACGTGGCACCAATAACTCTCCTCGGCGCGAAAGCCTTCCTACTTACAATACTCTCATGAGCGCGGATCATGCTTCATACCAACCATATCATACCACATACGTGATAGTGGTGCCTCACATCAGTGGGTGGGGTTTGACACTGCTTCAAAAGCAGATTAGTGTTGCCGGTGCTCTTCAACACGTCTTCAGCATTGCAGGTTGTGGACAACATGCACTACGATGCAGGCAGCTTTGTTACACGATGAGCGAGAACGAAGTACAGCAGCTCCACGTCGCGTGTTTCTTATGTCCTGCTACCTGATCATGCGGAAGTAGTTTGCCAATCGAGCTCCAGTGGTGACATGACTTTACAATCACGCAATCATATCCTGTGATGTCTTTTAGCTCTTTTAACATTTGTGTAAACTTCATTAAATCTGACCAATAACAACGCTGCATGAATCTAACAGCCTCGTGCATACCCCGGTCCGCCAATAATTTCATGACTTTAGGACAGATGATTAGCACAACAATATCAACGCATCACAAGGAGAAGCCAGGATCTTGTCGCGTGGAACCACACACGGGAGTGCCTAGGTCCACGCAGAACGACATCTCCCTTTCCTCACATAGAGCAGCTTCAACTGCCTGACACGCTTCGACAACCATTATCCTCAAGGACCATGTCGCCTGCAATTTGAGCTCATATCGATCCCAACGTTTATCGGAGAATGTGGTGAAGAAAAGACGACGGCTGGCTATACAGAATAGAAATGCAACGCGGAAGAGACAGACCAAAGCATTTAATGCTAACATACCCATGAGACAAGGCATGCATCATCAAGACAGCTTGGCAGGACCTTCGGGAGAGGGACCGTCTGGCTAGGCAACACCAAGTTGGGACGTCGACGCGTCCGCCTGCGACGACTCAAAAGCCTCTACACTGTTGCCCATCATACCTACTAAACGCCCGCTCGCTGTCAGTCATTGATTCGTTAACGCTTGAACGCCCAAGTTTCGGAACACTTTCTGCTCTTCATGTTAACGAGGGGTATCTGCTTTGCATGGAACATTTTCCTCTTACCTTCAATTTAGCCACGTTTCCTATTACTATTGCTCCTTCTTACCACTCTTCAACGACTGGCGGATACGAAACTTCGGACACACTGCTGAATTGTGCTCCGAATCCTTGGATGACTGCCTCGGTATCAGGAATCTCAACATGGATGGTAGCCCGTTTGTTGTCGTTATTCCTGGCAGGGTAGAGCTGCGCTGCAAAAGGTGGGTCAACACATATATGCCTGCGTCTGCAGGGTAACATACCATGCGTTCTTGATGTTGCAACGATGGCTTGTCCTTGGTGAACAGCATCGAGATTGCCTTGACCTGCATGGCCATGCGCCTCGGTCTTCTTCTTCCACAGTGCCGTCGTGCTTCCGACTTGGTTCAAGAGGCGCAATGCGTGGGTGTTCTCAGGTGCATCTGTAACGTCTGGGGCTCCTTCTATACTATGTCAGTGCATTGATACCTGGACATATAGTTTACATACTATTCACGACAACCATTGACCCATCCGACTCTATATCACCGACGTACGACTGCGGCGACTCGACCATCACTACACTGTTATCATCCTGCGTCCCGGCATCGTTGCCTGCAGCGTCAACGTTGCTCTTGTTCTCATCTTTCTGTCGCACCACTAGTGGCTTGCTGGCGATGGACTTGGGGTGTTGCATGACTGTGACTGCGTTGGGTGTGGGTTGTCGGCCTGCTTGTGGATCGAGGTCGTCGCAAGGAGAGGATGAGGAACGTCAACCGATGAGCTATAGATTGTCAGTGACACCATTGACGATGTGCAGGGCATACTGACTGGTTCGGGTCGGATAACGATGCTGAGGACGAACAAGACACAAGGTGAGGGAGAACATGAAGTTAGCTAACTACAGTACCCAACCTGTCTTCCACAACGGGATGAGACTAGATTCCTTCCGCAGCACGAAGTCACACCCAATAACAGAACGTCCTCGGTTGTCAGTACGGTTGGGAGATCTTCGAGTCACGCAGATACCTAGTGCAACATTATATCCAGTCCGTACTATTGCTTCGTTACAACCAAACTATCCCGGTAGGTACGATGCGGTTGCTACCCAGCATGGATCGATCACAGACCACATAGTTACCTAGCACCGAAGCGCAAGACCGAGAAAGCAGAAGCGCAGCCAGAATTACACGTCCAAAGATCGCGTCGTGCGGAGACGCAAACAAACACATCAAAGCCTCGAGACATTATCTCGCAACTAAGGACTCTCGCAGGCAACAGCCTACAAGTAGGTACAACATTGAACACTTATCAGTTAGCGCTAACCCCATTCAGCGTAAGCCGCTGACGTCTGGTGCAGTGGTACACGACTTGCAAGGCTCAAGCGACGAAGAACACGGCCATAGCCATCCGACGACTCAGCCCCGCCGGCGCTAGTCCACTTGTGGCCTGTCAGGTTTGTGTCTTCTATATCATGACCATCCTGGCTTCGCCAAAAGCTCAACGAGTGCTGAAATCGTTCTGAGCTCGCTGTCTTCTGTGATTGGCACAGAAGGTATGTGTCGAGTATGTACCCTCAATCGGATCGAGATGTGCCAAACGTACCACGAGGTGCTCTGCCGCCAGTAGAATGGGAAAGACACAAGCCCCTCATACGGGACTTATACATCACTCAAAACTTGCCCCTGAAAGATGTCCAACGGAAGCTCTCAGACCAGCACAATTTCAAAGCTACGTGAGACAACCTTTCACGGGATCTGCTTCGTGGGTGCTGACACCCTCAGGACGACACAGTGGAAAGAGAGGCTCAAAAGCTGGGGCTTCTCGAAATACACGCCCTCAAGCGACCTGGGAAGAGTCATCGAGCGCCTCGAGAACACTGCCCCGATAATGCTTACTGCGTCACCACCAGCCCAGCATACGAATTTTGAGGGTCGCCGAGTCCGGCTGTCCCAGGTGAGGCGATACATGCGGCAGAACAGATTAACTCCCAAATGTGAAGCGATAAGTTCCAATCATGGCATCAACCCGTCAGCCTCATGCGAGGTGACCATGACAGACACAATGGCGAACGACATGAACACTGTTGACCCAAGACAGGTGTTGATACCCGGAGTAGAAGCAGGCGGAGAAGTTTTCGCACAGACCGAATCTCCTTTGTACAGCTTGATGTCATCGACCTCCAGCCACATGGCCAACGAGTCCAAATCGTGCCTTGGCGAGAGTATTCACTCGAGCTCATCTGTTCCGAGTAATTCTGATATCCCTAGCCGTAGAAGCAGTGCGTCGATTGCCCCCAAACTATTCGCTTGTCCCTACTTCAAGCGAGATCCGCTCAGATATTCTGCACGCAATTCGGAGGAACTCGCATACAGGTCCTGCGCCACGGTACTGTTGAGGAACACCGCACAGGTCAAACAGCATCTATACCGTGTGCACAAGCGCCCTGATCACTACTGTGAAAGGTGTGCACGCAAATGTGAGAACGCATTGGCGCTCAACACACATCTATGTGAAGCTTCCTGCCAGCTTCAAGATGTAAAATATGAGGGAAAGATGACACTAGATCAGTACACCAAGATACGCAGGAGACAGTCCCAAACGGATCAACGGACTGGATGGTATGAAATATACAACATTCTTTTTGCAGGCGCTTTTCCGCCTAGCACTCCGTACCTCGAAGACCACGCCAACCAGGACTCTTTACATCACATGGCGGGGCTTTTCCGATCACTGGGCTTTGAGAGAGCTCAGGAGCTGTACGACACAATCACAGGCAGAGGTCATACGCGGCCACTTGCACATTTACTACCACCAGCGACGCGTCTCGTCATGGACGAGGCTTATGACTTCTTTCTGAGACACTACTCCGATGAATTCTCCTGCTCCCTTCAAGACGCAACGAGCCAACTCGATACAAGCCTGGCATTCATGACCGACTATGACCGTGGACTCTCGTTTGACGAGATCATCCTGGAGAACGACGTCCAGCCCACAATAACAGACACAGCCATGGGGCCCTCAGACTACCCCGATTCATACTTGTCGATCAACTGGCTGCAAGGGTACGACGAGCCTGCAGAGTCGACCAGCAGCGTGGGCCTAGAGCGCACACTACCTTTTATGCCCTACGAGTAGATGCAGGATCATACACATACGTTGCACCGAGCTCGTGGAGCGCTCGAAACACCTCTCGATGTTTTATGGGATATTTCAGGTGCATGCCTGCGACTTTCACTGTCACAAATGGAAAATTGTTTTGAGATTGATTTGCCCCCCACAAACGACATGTCGAATTCGTAGGCTCTAAGCTTGCCTGAAACAACTAGGAGGCGGAATATTGGGCCGTTTCGTTGTAGACGAATGAGACCAGCAGAGGACGATCTGAGGTTTTGTCAGGATGACTATTGTTCTCGCTGTACACTTGGAATGCTGCAACCGGCGCCAGGACGCATGCACCAAGCGGAGGACTTGCCGTAGCATTCGACGACATGTCATTATGTTGAAGTCTGCTATACAATATATATACGTACGTAGCTCGAAGTGTGGAGATTGGTAATACATGACAAGAATGCGTACTCTACACAGCACCTCTTCTTAGCCTCGAGCATGCCTCTCAAGGTATCTGGACAGTGCCGGACTTGGCGACTCTTAATGCGTGAGCCTTGTCGGCGCCCTTGATAAAGACCACACCTCGTGTGTCGTAGTCTATTTGAGTGCGAGGTGCTGTTCGTCTGTTTGCCTCGTGCCGAAGCCGTCGCTCTGTTTTGACGAAGTGCTTTGGACTGCCGACTCGCCTCCCAACGTTGATCATCAGGTAATTTGCACTTGACGGGTAAAGACTTGGATAGTGCTGTAGGCGCTGTACATGATCTTTGTGGTTCATGTCGTCATAGCGGTTGAGATGACTTTCACACGTATTGTTCTCCTGCACTGGGTCACCGATTGGAAGAGATAGGCCACTCGCACAGCTAGTAAAGCTGGTTGTGCTTTCACTCCATGGAATCCTGGTCAGGATCACCGAGTACGGGCTTCTGCTGTCTCAGGTCCTGGACGGGTACCGCCCACTTGGCACTGTCATCACCAGCCGCTATCCTGTTTACTCTCTCCTCCTGCTCTGGGTCTAGCTCAAACCTGCGCATTCGCTCCGCGATTCTTGGATCAAGCACTATATCCCTCACCCAAATCCTTTCCTTCTCGTCGTCTGTGGTCGCTGGCTTGCGGACTGATTTGTGCCAATAAGGTTCTTCTTCGACCAGGAGGGATTGTTGTTCGTACGTTGCTGATGTCTGTACCGGGAAGGAATCAGCATGATCATTCTCCGGGGCTTTCGTAGCCAGAGGCGCTGCATCGTCAGGCTGGTTTGGAGATGCAAAGGATTCGTCGTGTTGGTATGGTCTGTAGTTGGCTAGCACTATCGAAGCTGTTTGTCGGCCTATCTGGTCTTGGAGCGATCTCCTGTTTAACCAATTGTATATTCGTTGGGGTGTCTTCAGAAAGCCAAGTAGATGTTGCATGTGTATGGGCTCGGAAGGTTCAAGTGTGGTGGGTATATGGGGAGACAGTGGTGCAACGGAGTATTCGCGGATTGACAGATATGCTGGCGGTGGATATGTTTTCTTCTTTTCTTCAGTCTTCTTCTCTTCTTCTTGCTGCTCTTCCGGCGGCTTTTCTTGATCAGCCAGAGTCTTTTCAGCCGCTTCAGGCGAAGTAGTGGCTTCTGGGTCCACGGTTCGGGGCTCAGTTGGCGGATGTATTGGTGAGGGTTCGACGACCGGTTCTGGTGGCTCATCCAGAGGTCCTAACCAGCCCTCGTGTATGCCCCTGATATACTCCTTCCAAGTATGTCTTCCTAGCACGAGATCTCCTCTCACGCCGGGTACAGGCTGGACCATCATTTGTTCTCGCATCAGATCAATTGCCATGGCGGTGTCGACCTCGTGCTCGGTGGTCCCTTGCTCACCCTTCTTCCGTCTCAGACGCCGTATCTGTTCGGCTGTACCATATCTGACATCTCCCTCCTTCCGTCCTTCTATCACTTCATAGTCCATTGCTGCCGCTACCAAGATGGGTTTCACATAGTCCTTGAAGTACGTTCTTGAGGAGCCCATGCCATCACCTGGTGCAGCTGAGAGATAGACTGTGAGCTTCCTCGGCATCTGGCGTACATCCAGCTTCTCTTGGGCAACATGCGCCACCAGATCGCACCACTTCTGCTGCGCCTTCTTCTTTTCTCTCGTATCGTACATTTTTGCTCCGGTGAAGGAGAGAAGTACGCCCCAGAAGATCAACCAGTTTCTCGAAGGCAGCCTCTTTGGAAGGTTCGGTAGACCTGGAAGGTTAGTTTCTGCAGTCAACGAGCAGTGTACTCGGCTCACCCATCATGCGAAACACTGGATTCGGCGGTTTTGTAGGTGCAGGCTTTGCGGCCTTGGGAGCCTCTGCTCCCGCAGCCGTAGGCGTAGACGAGCTTGGTTGAGGTGGCCCATCCTGCTTGACGGGCTCTGACATGTCTCGCCGGTCAGTTCAACAGATGTTCGACGGGGATGATGATGAGCTCGGAGCTTCAGCGTCGCGATTGTTGATTCAACGAGTGCACATGCTCGCGTTCTCCAACATGGACAAAAAAGTTCGGAGCAAGGCTGAACGTCGCGGCAGTCATGCTACAACTGAGTTAGAGGCTAAGAGGGAGGAAGCGTTACGCCTCTGCAGCTAAGAGCTTTCAGGCTAGAGTGCCTGGAGTATCACGCTATGAGAGCGGCCCAGCACCAAAGACGTCTAGGCGCACAATGTGCAGGGAGTCTGGAAGTCGAGGAAATGTTCCATGTAACTCAATATATTGATAGCCATGTTATCAAGCAGCTGATCAGGTGCTGTAGAAGTTGACTATCTACAGTAGTGTTTCACCCTTCACATGAGTCCTGACCCTTGCATGTGCCAAAGGAGGTGGAGGGGTCATGCTGCCCACGAGTATACCTACCGTAGAAAATAAGCTTGTGGCCCCTGATTTAGGGCCAAACCGTACTCGTAGAATTCGTCCACGAGCCCGCGTCTCGTTGGAGCAAGGACAGGGGCAGGAGCCATTAATGTTATGCGTGCTCAAGCCCTCCACCGCTGCTTCCAAACCCTCAAAAGCAACGCAGGCAGTTGCTTCGTTCTGGGCCTGGTTCTCTGTACATTGTATCAACGAGACTCTGCTCTGCACCATCAAGAAGAGACGCTCGGGCCTCGATAACGTGCATCCAGCCTCGGCGGCCGTTCACTATTGACATTTCTGGGACCGGTGTGGTGCAACGAAGCAAGGGTACCTCAAGACACCTACACCTTCACTTTCGTGTGCGAATTTCGACACAGGTCACGCCAGACCTTTGACCTTTCGTCACTCTTGTCTTTTTGAAGGTAAACTTGAACGCTCTTCGACCGTCATCTGTCCCCCACTATGGACGATAACAGCCGTCTACGCCTGAACTTTCAGTTCGACAATCAGCATCAGGGGAATGCTGGTGACCCTCGCTACTACCCAACCACGCCCTCGACATTTCCTCAGCTCATCTATGGAGGCCAGCAACAGGACTTTGCCATGTCCCCGCACCCCACGCAGCAGCAACAGCAAGGCTACTTCATGAACCACCCCTACACCCAAGCAAACCCTCAGTACGCCCAGCAATATGGCTACCAGCAGAATCTGCAGTCACCTCAAGCCGCCTACCAGATGAACTCGAGGCCTTACATGCAGAACCACGCCAACGACGGTCCCGCTGGGCTAGTACAACAGTTCAAGAATCAAGACCTGTCTGGAACCCCGCGGGCGGGTCAGATGAACAGAACCCCTTCTCCGGCCACATCGTCACGCCCACGGACAGCTGGCGATGCGAGACAACCATATCAGGCACATCTCGCCCCTCCTGTGCCACGACCTGTGCAAAGAGAAGAGGAGGAAACACAGAACCCTGCAAAGTATTCTTCCAATGTGCTACAAAGAGGTACCGCTGCCAAGCAGCTGGTCAACAGCTTCTTCCAGGAGAACATTGAACGTGCAAGAGACCGAAATGCTAGAGCGAAAGAGCTGGACCAAATACTCAAAGATCCATCTGTGCCCGAAATGCAGAAGCAGAAAGAAATCCACAACCTGGCTCAAAAGGAGGCCCGCTTCTTGCGATTCATCAGAACGAGAGAGTCTCCTCAAAACTTCTCCACCATCAAGATCATTGGAAAGGGTGCTTTTGGCGAGGTTAAGCTTGTGCAGCGCAAAACAGACGGCAAAATCTACGCACTGAAATCCCTCATCAAGTCAGAAATGTTCAAGAAGGATCAACTGGCCCACGTACGAGCCGAGAGAGATATTCTTGCAGACTCTAAGGATAACCCATGGCTAGTGAAGCTGCACGCCTCCTTCCAGGACAATGCTTACCTGTACATGTTGATGGAATTCCTGCCTGGTGGTGACCTGATGACCATGTTAATCAAGTACGAAATCTTCTCAGAAGATATCACGCGGTTCTACATGGCCGAAATAGTCATGGCCATAGAAGCAGTTCACAAGCTGGGTTTCCTACACAGAGACATCAAGCCAGACAACATCTTGCTCGACAGAGGCGGTCACATCAAGTTAACAGATTTTGGTCTATCAACTGGCGGTCGCAAGCAGCACGAGAATTCATACTACCAAAACCTCCTGAAGAACGCTACCGACAAAGGTGGAAACCGAAACTCGATGGCATTCAATGAGCAAATAAACCTGACTGTCAGCAATCGGGGTCAGGTCAACACATGGAGGAAGTCGAGGAGGCATATGGCGTACTCTACAGTTGGTACTCCCGACTACATTGCTCCAGAGATTTTCCTAGGGCAGGGCTACACTTACCTCTGTGATTGGTGGTCTGTGGGTGCTATCATGTTCGAATGTCTTGTGGGCTGGCCTCCGTTCTGTGCCGAGGATACCCACGACACTTACCGCAAGATTGTGAACTGGCGAGAGTCATTGTACTTTCCCGATGAGCTTGTTCTGGGCCGCGAATCTGAAGATATGATCCGAGGGTAAGCTACACCTGCGCTCTCTTCTCGATCAACAAGCTAACAATGTCTCAGATTCTTGTGCGATGCTAACGACCGACTCGGCAAAGAGGGAGGTGCTCATGACGGTGCGTCACAGATTAAGCGACATCCGTTCTTTAGAGGCGTGGTCTGGGATCAATTACGGAAGATAAGAGCTCCGTTTGAACCCAAACTATCCTCGAACATTGATGTCAGCTACTTCCCGATCGACGAGATTCCCCAGGAAGATACTAGTGCGATACATCGTGCTCAGGCCAGACAGACTGCACCAGAGCAGGATGCGGAGATGAGTCTGCCGTTCATTGGGTACACATACAAGGCTTTCAACGCTTTCCAGAATTCGTGATGGTGAGTGAGTACGGGCAAGGCGTACATGAGGGACACAAGCATACGGGTCTACATTTCAAGCATGAGGTTGCGCTCCGAACCATGAGAATGAAGAGACGAAACGAGCTAGAGGCATGACGAGCGTTATTGAGTGCAGAGAGCTATTGCAAGAGCTGCCGTATTTTTGAAGGAAGTGCTTGTCTGGTCAGGAGGCATACCAAAAGGTGTCAGTCAAGGGGTGAATTCCGACACGTAACTGAATACCCTTTCATGTTCGAAGCTTTTCAGCTGGTTGAAGTACTTTATATTCCGGACAATGAAATGGACCTGTGCACGCTACCGACTCCTTGATTCAGATTGGTTTTTGTAGCGCATGTATCAAGGGCACCCGAAGCAATCTTGGACTTGTACATCCCTTCACGCAACTTCCCTGACCTTGGCATCAGTGCATTGGACGAGAAACTGAACGAGTCGGAGAGCACCCATCGAGGATCTGCCTCGTATCTCGCCCGAGTACAATTGTGCTTTCAGTTCGTTGCAAAGAGGTCCGCTGGTATTCAAGTGTTCATTCGCTCAGTAACTAGCTAGTTATCCTGACAAAAAGCATATCATTCTATCGCAGAGCAAATCCAGCCTCATTTCTTTTCTCGTCTGGTCTATCTAGACAGATTGCGGCACACCGTCTGCTTCGCCGCTGTTCACCGTCTTGCCCGTCTTCTTGATTTTCTCCAGCACCTGCTCGTAGGAAAGGCTCTCGTCCGCTGTGATGTCGGCTATCTGGTTCTCGAGCGAGACGTTGTAGGATTTGACACCTGTGCGAGAATGCAATGTTAGAACTGGTGGTGTGAGGGGTTGGAGAGGGGAGCTGTGGGCTTACCGTCGAGTTTGCCTAGCACTCTGTTGATTGCGCCTGAGCAGCCGCCGCAGGTCATTGTGACGTTGAACTTGTATTGGTGCTCAGACATCTTGGGTGAGAGACGAAGGCCCGGTCTTTGATGTTGTTGTGAAGAGGAGTACGGGGTACTAGTCTGCTTGAATGGTTCGCAGAGCGTCCGAGGGGGATTGGCACGTTCTGACCGCTTTGTGTTTGGCTTGCGACTGTTGAGCGGCTAAGTACGACTGTTCGATGAGTGGAGGAAGTCCGGTCTGTGATGAGCTTCGGTGAATGATTGTTTATTTGCAAGTGAGCAGGAGCGCCTTTGAGTATATATGGACGGTGAAGATTGCAAGACCCAGGAGGCGTCGCTATGTTTGAACCTTCGCTGATTGTTCGAGATGGTCCTGCGGTCAGGTTTTAGTGGGGCTGAATTTCTAAGCCGACTGGTCCAGGTGCCGCATAGGCAGAAGCGGCGATGTTTGGCCGATGGCGTGATCGGCCTGAGGCACAAATCGCTCGCGCCACTTCCCCTGGGTCGAAGTCTTGCTTCAGCGATGATGGTGACAACATTCGATAGCTCATCTTCAGTGGTGTCCTCATGAACCTTCTCATCCTTTCATCTCAACATCTCCGTTGCCCTCTGCGAGGGCTTCATCGTCGCTTTCTCCATCAATGTCCTTCTCCTGCTGCATAAACGGCTTCATTGCTTCATCCCCATCCCTACCTGCTTTTTTCGCGGCGAAGAAGGCTTCTCGTTTCTGAACACCAACTGCTTCCCGTCTCTTCATACGAGCCATATGCCTCTCGACACGCTCTTGATCCTGCTTTTCGTGACTTGCGACGTGTGACCTGAGCTTAACTAGCTCTCCTTGCATTTGGTCGATTCTGTGCAAATTGGCATTCGTACTTCCACCATTTGACTGGGTTCTGCCATCTTGCCCCTTGGAGACCTTGCTCTGGATCAACGATTGCACTGCTGCATCAAGAAGCGATGTTGGGATGGTAGGCGATCGGAACGCGGCCTCAATATCTGTCTCGGAAGGTCTGCTCGGGCTCTGTTGCGTGACTTGCGCATGAAACAGATAATCCGCCGGTATCGCACTAGTAGACGACGAACTCGAGGCATCCGCAAGATCGGGTCGTGGCTTGACCACTGTCGCGATCTTGTACGTGTAGTGTTCGCGCGGCTGTTGAAAGCCAACAGGTCGCAGCATCTGAAGGTTCGTCACCGACTGTCCGGTCAGGCTTGATACAATCGAGGTCATTCGATGTTTTGCCACTTCCCACTGCAGTATCTTGCCTGAGGAGTGCCCTGTGAGCAACGAAGTGCCATCATAGCTGAGTGTAATGCACTGCGCTGCATCTGCACCAGAGAGTGCTGATGCTACCCATACTCCAGTCGGGCTAAGCTCGGTTGCTGTCGTAGCAACTCGCGAGGAGTTGTCTAATATAGACGACTGGGAAGTGCTTTGCTGCTCAAGCACATTGATTGCTTGGATGCTGCCATCGCGCGAACCAAAGTATACTGCTCTGTCAGCAGGATCGACAATTGCACATTGTGCTGTCAAAGACAAGAGAATGGTGCGCAACACCTGTAATGTTTCGAGGTTCCAGATGTAGCATGTCTTGTCCTCTGAAACCGAGACAACGAAGTTGGTAGCAGTGTGCTGGGAATGTCCCGTAGCGATTGCCGTGACAGCAGATCTATGTTGAGCGAACGTCGCAATCGGTTCATTCTTGTTTCTAGCGTTACTGAAGCCATTCTGAGCTCTTTCTATCGAAACCAGATTGCTAATTGACCACACATGGACGCTCGAGTCAGCAGAGGCAGAGATAACATATTCGCCATCTGGTGATACTACCAAACTCGTGACTGCCTCAATATGAGACGCCGACGACGTGCTGACGCGACCTGTCGCCACTTCCCATAGCATCAATTTTCCATCTTGCGTGCCAAGGATAACGATAGCAGCTTTCTCAGCATAGGTCAGGCTCGAGACCTTCTGCGGAAATGGTACTGTTGCTTCCTGGTTGCCTTTCTCTCTGCTGTAGACGTTGACGACTGCCTTGCCTGCTTGCGCTGCGAAGACATGGGTGCTGCTGGAGGCAAGACAGTTCTTTGCTACAGAACTTTTTTTGAAGCCCTGTCGAATCATGCACTGGGGTTGATACTCGTGCAGGAAGATGCCTACATCCTTCAGGTTTGAGCTCAGGTGAGCAGCCGACGGTTTGACCGTCTCAGTGGCTGCTATGAAGCTCTCGGTCAGCATTTTGTGTCTCCCATGGTTCTATAGATCATGCTGAAAAGTTCTATGCGCTGGTGGTTTGCGGAGCACGTTGGTGCCTGAGGCAGTCATAGTTACATAACTAGCGTCTTCGGAGGAGGAAAGCACACAACGAATTTGCTTGGCGTCACGTTGGGTGCGTCGGAATTTGGCTGGACGATCTGAACCACAAGTTCGACGTCTTGCAAGTTATTGTCAGCTACAACCACACCACTTTTCTTGTCCTTACACGCCTTTTGTTCCAGTGTAGGCAAGATGTCGACCTTCGAGCCAGTCGTACGTTCAACCTCGATCGCACACTCGGCGCGCATGCTGTAATGGAGGACTAACATTTTCCAGGTTGTTATTGACGGCAAGGGCCACTTGCTCGGTCGTCTGGCCAGCACAGTCGCAAAGCAGCTTCTCAACGGTCAGAAGATTGTCGTCGTCAGATGTGAAGCCCTCAACATCTCCGGCGAGTTCTTCAGAGCTAAGCGTACGTCCACCTACCATCAGATACGCCTTCGAGCAGGAATATGAGCGGGAGCGAGAGGCGGGAAACACAATGAGCAGGGCAGAGGGCTAACACGATCCCACACAGTGAAGTACCATGCCTACCTCCGAAAGATCACTCGATACAACCCAACTCGAGGAGGTCCATTCCATTTCCGAGCCCCATCGCGAATCTTCTACAAGGCCGTCCGAGGCATGATCCCACACAAGACTGCCAGAGGTGCCGCCGCCATGGAGAGACTGAAGGTCTTTGAGGGTGTCCCACCACCATACGACAAGAAGCAGAGAATGGTCGTCCCACAAGCACTGCGAATCCTCCGATTGAAGCCTGGCCGAAAGTTCTGCACGGTCGGCCGTCTGTCTCACGAGGTCGGCTGGAAGTACCAGGACGTCGTTGCAAGGTATGTCAAATTACTTGAAGACTCGCGGGAAGAGGGGTTGGTGACTGACGTTATTGTAGACTCGAGGAACGAAGAAAAGCCAAGGGCTCCGCATACTACGAGCGAAAGAAGGCCCAGCGAAGACAGCTCGCCGAGGCCAAGAAGACTGGCGCGTCGGACGACACCAAGAAGGCTCTTGCCGAGATGGGTTACTAGTTTTGTTTTCGCGTGTGAACGTTTGTTGGCTGGAGCGAGATACGACGACAAGACACAGACCTCTTCGATCACTTCTGCAGTGGTTGCTACAGTACGGAGAAGAGTACAGCATCTCGACTTGTTTTCGGAGACGGTCAGGATGGCTGTGTGCATGAGATGAGACGGTGCAGAACGTAGATCAAGCTTGAGTCTGGGCTCGACTGCGAAGTACGAAATTGCACAGTACTGCTCGCCCCAAGGCTGCGTCCCTTCGGAGCAGATACAGCAGGTGCACAGCTTGCTTAGTGTGACACCTCGAAATGCACAAAACATATTTCCGAACATTCTGCTGCTTCCTGCTTCGTGAGCAATACACGAAACGTTCTTCCGGCTAAAACTCCAGCTGACTGACTGGCAACCTCCGCAAGCACCGAATACCATCCCCTTCCTCTTCTAACAGTGAAGCTAATTAGTTCAGACTCCTCGCGACGATCCCCCCAGACCCTCCTTCAAGTCACAGCTCACCGTTTCTCGACAATGGTCCTGTCTCTCCCTGTCCATCACTCAAACTCCTTCCCAACATACCCGCCCAACCCGTCCCCTCCCAACGCCCGATCAACCTCCGCATCATACCCCTCCCTCCTGTCCAACCAGCTCCCGCCAAGCCACAACCTCAAACAACTATCCGCCGGCTTCCTCTGCGGACTCTCCATCGGCACCAACTTGTAGAAATTCTCATCCAACCCCGTCGCCTCACAATCACACATGCCCCTCCTCACCTCGGGCCTCGGACAATGGCGCGCAATATCATGCTGATACCCGATGTCGCGAAAGTACCACATCTTGTCCCTGCCGCCGGCGAACATGGCGACGGACAGCGTGTGGACGGGCGCATCGCCGAAGCGCTCGTAGTAGAAGCCGGCGACGTCGGCGCCGTCGAGGTACGCGAAGTACGCCGCGTTGGGCTCGGCGCGGAAGAAGGCCAGGTCGCCGATCTCGAAGTTGGAGAAGAACTGGCAGTTGTTGTACTCGGCGCCGTTGCCGGTGGCGTCGACGAGCCAGCTCAGGTCGGCGTCGGGGTGCACGAGGTCGGGCCGCTGCGCCATGAACTCGCGCGTGCGTCTCCACAGGCTGGCGAAACTGCGCGCGTCGTCGAGGATGTTCATGTTGAAGCCGTAGGTGATGCCGTTGTCGCGCACGAACCGGAACGGGTCGTACGGGATGTCGCAGAAGAAGTGCACGTCGGGCTCGACGCGCCAGTAGTATGAGTACGAGGCGAGCGCGGGGTGTTGGTAGAAGAAGCCGCTGTTCCACCGGCACATGTTGCGGTAGGAGAGCAGGTAGCCTTTGCCGACGCCTAGGGTGCCGAGGTAGGAGAGGGAGGCGTGGAAGCGCGACGTGTCGATGTGCGATGGGGGTTTCCAGTGGTTCTTGGGGATGAGGTGGTAGGAGGTGTGGGCGTTGGTTGCGTTCGTGGTCGCGGCCTGCGTGGGGTGTTAGTTGTGTGATGCTATGTAGGTGTGTGCAGAGACAAGTGCGGTGGGTGGCGGAGGGATACTTACCTTGAACTCTTTTGTGAAGGGACGCTCGCTGAAGAACATCCACGGGTAGTTGTAGCGTCTGTTCCAGTGCCATTCGAGCTGTCTCATGCTCTGGAGGATGCCTTCTAGTTCTTCATCCCTGACGAGGCTAATGAGTGCTGCCTTTGGTCGGTCATTGAACCACTCCTCGCCCGTCTCGTGGTGGTTCTGATCTGAGTGGTCGCGCAGCCATTTCTCCGGGTCATGTTTGGTTTTCTGCTTGTTGGCAGCGAACGTAGGTCGCAGCACACGCAAGCTTGCGGCTTCGTGCTGGATCGATATGGTCTTCAAGGGCGCCGTGATCGTACACAGCAGACAACCGGAGAGGACCAGACAGAGCGCGATCAACACCCATCGCAAAACAGAGCTGCAGTATGTGTACTTGGGTGACAGACGTAGACTTGCTTGATCGGTGAAGGTCGCTCTGATGTTGTGCGTACATTCGAATCGTCGCCGTCTCCGTGTCCGAGGTGCTCTACTTGAGGCGTCATCGTGGCCTAACATGTCGATACTCTGGTCGCGATGAGCACCAGCGCTGAGTTCAGAGGCGGTTGACAGGCTGTGTTTGTCCATCTGTGAAACTTGAATCTGCACTAAGCTTAGAGGTGAAAAGTGTCCAGGTGCCAGCAATTTTTTGAGGTCAACAGGTGGTTATGAATGCTTCATAGATCGGGAGGACGCCTGCATGACATATTAGAGCTGTAGAAAGAGATGTTCTTGACATGACCCAAAACTAAGTAAGATGTCCCAGTCCACGCTATCTGAACATCACGCTTCTCATCGCGTAGTCCGCGAAAGCCCACGACCCTCAAAGTATGACAGAACCTCGAATACTCCCAAGGTATTATAGCAAGTTGGTGTGCTTCAGCTGGTTATGATGCCATAGCATCAGCATCATTGCTTTCCCCATTAGTTGCCTCCTTATCCAATACACCGAGATATCGCGCGTATGGCACAGTGACCCGTTGCATGTCGCGATGCTTTCCCAGCAGCATGACCACATCTTTCAACAGCTCTTTCCTGTCCCAACCACAAACAAGCCCAGACTCATCCTCCCAGCTCCTTCCCTCGATCATATTCTTCTTTGCTGCGAGTGACTGCGCTGAAGGGTCGTCGGTGTCAACGATGCCCCCTATTAATGTCCTCAATAGCTCTTCAGCCTTCAGCCTCAAGCCTTCAGCTCCGAGTCGCTTGGCGTACATCAGCAAATACAGCTTGAACTCGTCCTTCGAACCAAGCATCAAGGCACCAGCAATCCTGTTCTCAAGGTGCGCAATGGACACACTCGATTCAAAGCTTTCATATCCTTCTCTAGACAGCAGAACCTTAATCAGCCGCTGCAAGAAATAAGCTCTGCCTCGCAATAATGTTTCCGTCGTCGTACGCCTCTCCAGCCAGGGCAAGACACCAGCAGCAGGGTTGACCTTCTCTCCGTCTTTCTTCTTCGACGACATCACGTCTACCACACCTGAATCTGTAGTGTTCCAGTATTGACTGCCAACCGCCCACCACACTTCTGACAGCCTTTGCCAGCAATACATCTGTGGTGCATACGCGTATCCTTCTCCGTTGGACAAAGTGATGATGATTCGACCTTCAGAGTTGAGCCGTGCATTCGTGACAGCTGGGGCACCAGTCGGATGTGCAGCTAAGGAGTAGACCGCTGCATCAAGTACCGGCGCGACTGAGACCGGAGGATGAGGTGAAGTCAAAGTTTTGACGTTCCACACATAGCACATGCCAACAGAATTGACGCATAGTAGCCACGAATCGTAGCACTCTAGAACAACAGGCTGTGCCTCCATCACAATCGCGCTGTTCAGCCTTCTACCGGACGGAGTCCATGTGAATATCGACCCTGTCTCATCTGCCGCAGCCCAGAAATCTTCGTTGCCGGTGATTAATAGTACATTCCGCGGCAGAAAATCCTGCCACATAGGTTGATTCTTCCTTGTGAGCGTTATGCGGCAAGGCTCCCGATCTTGTGCTCGTCCTGTCAATGACGCAGCAGGCGGATTTCGTGCTTCAAAGACGTAATCTGCTCTATTCCGCAGAGGCTCACTGCTGACGTCCGTGGGTTTGCCGGAATTATCGTAACCAGCCACGACATGCGTTCGTATCTTTGGTACAGAAAGTCTTATTTGGCTCGTCGTCAACGCTGGGTTCAACACAGCTGGGCGCACCCACTCGGGTGTCGGCTCTTGTCCTGTTTTAGCTGGTCGTGTTGCAGCTGGCACTAGCCCATCCGCAGCGTGCTCTACGATTGGCACTCGTCCGTTCTGGCTTGCCGCTTCGATGACTTTCTGAGTATAGCCCTCTTCTTCACCTTCCATCTCTGCAAACTTGCGCTTCGTGCCTAGCAGCAAAGCTTGTATTCCACCCTTGGGCAGTCCGTCAAAGGGTTTAGAAAGATCCAGGACCGACTTTGGTGCCTCGTCTGCGGCGACAGCTGCTGCGCTTGCGTTGACTAGTCGTGTTTGAGGCAATGAAGATTCTGCTCCGCCTGAAGATGAGATCAACAGCGGCTTTATTCTCTTCTTGCCATCTTTGGTAATCTCCACTCGGTTTTTCAGCCTTTCCAACTTTTCCTGGTCCTTGTCACTCTTGTCTGCAGCATCTGCTTTCTGCGTAGCTGTGCCGTTGACCTGCTTCTCGGTGCTCGTGCCATTGACTGTGGCCGCGACACCACTCGTAGCAGGCTGCGAAGAGTCTCCCATTAAAGCCCCCATCCGACCTTCCAGCTGTTTCTGCTCGCCTGCCTTGCTCATCTCTTCTAGCAGTAAAGCATCGGTGGTTTCCGGAAAGCCCATACCTTTTCTCGACGTCCCGAACTTACTAAGCGACCGGTCGTTTTCAGTGACATCCTTGGCGTAACCTAGCTCTCCTGGTTCGAATCCCACTACAACAATAGTGCCATCTGCCGAGCTCACGAAGACAGCGTCCCCACTAGGATTCCAAGCAATATCCGTGATCGACTTATTGACAGCATCTGCAGCTACCACCAAAGGTCTGGGACTGCTGGTGGTCCAGATACTCAAGCTCTTATCGGCACCTCCGCATGCGATGACCGTGGTGTGTTGATCGGTATGAGCGGCAGGTGGTGACTGGCCTGGTTTGAGTTGACTGTAGAGTCTAGGAGAGAATGCACATACTTCGACAGGTGCCTCATGGCCAATGAGCGTTGTCTCTCCGGCCCATGTGCCACGCTCGATGATAGCGATCGCACTCACAGGACCGTTCACGGCATTCGCAGCAGCAATGTGAGCACCATCGGGGCCCCATGAACAGCGTCGGAAGTATGTAGTAAGGGGAGAGCTGACGAAGGGCTGGACGATAGTGGTCTCGAGCATGAAATTATTGACCGAGTCTGTAGCAGTAGTGTTTTGACTGGGAGAAGTGAATCTGAATATCTTAATTGTCCGATCATCGCTGGCGGTTGCAAAGTATTTGTTGGCAGGATCAAAAGTGATGCCCTTGACATGACTCAAATGCGACGTGAGCGTCTTCAGCTTCTCGAATGTGAACCCTGACCACACCACCACTTTCGAGTCCAGTCCCACAGACACCAATATCGTGCCATCGTATGACCAACCCAGATCTTGTACATCGTTGTCATGCCCAATCAGCCTCCGAAACAGCCGCCAGTTCTCAACAGGAGGAGATTCACTCGAGCCAAACGTGGCTTGTGGTGGAGGGGTAGGGTCGTGGTTGTAAATGCACACTATTCGATCGTCTGCACCAGATGCCAGGAACTTCCCACCAGGCGAGAAGCGTACTGTATGTATCGTGCCGGAATGGTAGCTCATCGACGCCAACTGCTTTGGCTTGTCGTACGTTGCATCTGTCGCATTGTAGATGGCATCAGTTGACCATATTCGTACATAGCCGTCGCCTGCGCCGGTGACCAGACGCTCGCCATCAGGGGAGATATGGCAGCTGTATATCTCGTGGTCTTTCTTCTCGCCTGGGTGGGCGAGCCATACTGGCTTGACTATACGCATCTCTGCAGTCTATTGGGGAAGTGACCATGCATGTCGAGGTAGACACGTATTTTACTCGATCAGGATCGTTTTGTCAATGACTGGCAGACCTGCATCGACCACGGATGTGTCTTCAAACGCGCGCAATGGTATACTTCTCGTTAGCGACGCGTTCACAGAACGCATGTGAAATCACGGGCTATCACACACTATCTTCCAGGCAGCCTTTGGCGAGCAACCCTTGTTTCAGGCATCAACACGACCAAGCCAAGCACACGTGAACGACAAGCTATTCCAGGGGTCCTCGAGGGGGCCTGCAACGACGGGTGTTGTCTCAGAGCTGAGTTCGAGCTCGAACGAGTCGTGGAACATACCTTATATATATGTATCTGAAGACTCTCTGGCGAAAGAGCACTATAGTCGTCATGGCATGTCTTTCATGCCCTGCACCTCAGCCACAGAACTCCACACCTGCATCGCCTTGTCCCACAACTTGTCCTCAACTACCTCATGTGTCACGCCTTTCTCGTCTAGATATCTCCCTATCCTCTTCGCGCCGTCTTCTCCCTTCCCAACACCACCGACCCATGGTTTGCCTTCTAAGAATTCCCCGAAAGGCTTCAAGAAGTCCAACGTCTTCTGCCTATCTTCTTCATTGAACCCAGCCCTGAAGCCACTCATCCACCAGATCGGCATATCTGCGGCATGGCAAACTCCCACTTCAGGATTGATATGCTTGTCCAACGCCTTCGCTCTCCAGGCTATTCTGTACCTCATTACTTCAGGCACTTGCGTCGCACCACCCACCGGCGCAACAAGACACTTCGTCAGTCCTCTTTCGGAAGCATGGACTTGCATGTCTGCGACGATCCTCGCGAAGACATCTCGGTATCTCTCTTTGACTTGCTCGCTGTCTGTGTCCTCTTTGTGTTCGTCTGGTATGTCATAGACGTCTGTCAGTGTCATCAACCTGTCGGACACATGCTTCGGGTAGTAGTTGCCCAACTGCATAATCATGTCCTTACGGGTGCTAGGCGGATTGACGAGCTTGTACAGCAACGCTTCATCACTGACCTCACCCAGTATCAGTCGAACGCCATGCTCGGCTAGTAATGCCGAGAAACTTCCGTCATGTAGGCTCTGCAGAAACTTGCTGGATAGGAAGTCGTTGTCAGTGCTCGTACGGAAAGTATGCATCTTGAGTTTCGAGATTGCCTCGATCAGCTTATCTGCAGGCACATTCCGAAGAGCTTCCAATTTTTGGCTAGGATCATCGCCTGCCTTGCCTGCACCAGTAACATCGCATAGCTCCTGCCATTGGTCCGTCAAGATCTGCGACGTCGTTGCGTTCGGCTGAACAGCCATAGCATTCGACCAGAGATAGACCTGTTTGATCAATCGCTTCTCCTGCGGTAGATATGTGTCGTAGTACAGCTGTAAGAACGCCGAATGTGCCCCCGCTGACAGCCCGCCTACCGAGACCAGTTCCGAATTTCCTCCAAACAGGTGAATGTTCTCGTGGGTCCATTCAAGAGCAGCCCTTTGATCCCACAAGCCATAATTTGCCGGCACAGGGTCGGCCTTCTCGGCATCCTTTAATTCTTGACCAGCTAAGAAACCGAACAGGTTCAACCGGTATGTTGGCGCAACAATGATGCGTTTTGTCGAGTGAGCAAGAAGATCAAATGGGTCATGGTCGTTCGACTGGTTGGCGTTACCGACTTGCAGCCACCCGCCATGGATGTGGAACTGCACTGGCCAGCCACCTGTTGGTGAATTACCGGCAGGAACCCAAACGTTCAGGTACAAGCAGTCTTCAGCTTGAGCATTCTCGATTGCGGGTGCGTTGTTGGGATCATCGTACACAGCAGCACCATGGTTGTATACTGGCTGAGGACATATGGGTCCGAACTCAGTGTAGTCGCCTGGGTCGCTGGATGAGGTCGAGAAAGACCAGTTCTGAGGCAGAGGCTGGGGTCGTCGCCAGCGTAGATTTCCTGTTGGTGGCTGTGCGTACGGGATTTTAGCATACCTGTACAGCACTGCGTTGCTGTTTTGGTCCTTCTGTATGATGCCTTTGAGCTTTCCCTTTTTTGTCTCAAGGACGTGTGAATCTGTCTTGGATTGTGAAGCACCCATGTTGCAAGGGTAATTTTAATAGTCCTAGGAGTTCTATGGGTGTCCTGAAGCTTGCTCTGGCCTTAGTCTAGATCTGAGCAATGTAAAAGAGGAGTTATGGTTCTTGCAGGTTTCTTGAGACGCTTACGTCCGCTACCGCGGCTCTTTGACATCTTGCAAAGTGGTGGTAGTTCTACGCTCCACGTAAACGAAGGCTGTTGGTTGCTTGCACCTGCCGCTTTCGTGGTATCTACGGGAAGTACGACGATCGCGACGTGGGGAAATCCTTCTCGGCACCATATTTATTTCCGAGGCACTTTGGGCCCTGGGGTAAAATGACAAACCATCAACACGTCGGTTCGATGCCGTTGAAGCTCCTGGTCAATCCTGCATTTGTACGTAGGGCAATATATAGCCCTTCAGGCTTGGCATATCGACCAGATCGCTCATTCACTCTGCAATACTAGTAGTTCTAACGAGCCAGAGAGTTTGATCGAGTACCAGCACCGCAAACACTTCTTACGATTTGCCGCTTGAAGGCCCATTATGCCCCTACACTTCCTTCATCTAAGCCGCACTACTAGCAGTATTTGCATGCGAAAGCTTGGATCTTCTGATCTGACGCAAACGAATAGTTTGGCTATTGTCATTATCGGATTCGTTTTCAGACCCGGACGATTTAGTTATACCAAATAGGCCTACGCCAAGTACTAATTTCCAGTCAGACACCTAGCCTTTTGAGGTGCTTATCAAGGCCTCAACTGTAGTGATATTGGCATTACTAACCATCTCCGCTCCATAGAGAATTGAGCAGTATCTTAACCGACCTCTGCGACCGCTCCTTAACCCCACTTTCGCCCACCCTTCCTTCTTACCCTTGCACCCGACAGCCTGCCGAACAGGTTGTGGTATATTAGTACGAGTAGTGTACATACGGACCCCGACTACTTTCTGGTGAGACTGAGGCTCGTCGCAGAATGGCTTCTATCGCAGTTGTAGAAGATAGCCAATCCTGAGTCTCATATATGTGCCGGTGGGGGGCTTCAAATAAATAAATGATCCGAAAGTGCTGTCTCCGGATGTGACAGCGTGTGCTGTTTGCTAGAATTCGTACGCTCCTGCCCCCGCCCACAGCGAGGAGGGAAATTCATTTAAGCATGTATCTCTGTCCTTGAAGTTCGGCGAGTGGGATTGGGGGCCAGCGTGAGAATAGGAAATGGCCTTGAGACACCTTGATGTACGGGAAACAGGACCCCTTATATTACGACGGTAGAATCTTGGTGTATGATGGAATACATAGTGGTCGACAAATCTCGTTGCTTGTTGTAGCGTTCTCGATCTTGGCTTCACTCAAGCCGCTGCTCTGGTCAAAGGACTGCTTGTCAGATATGATGTGGGTTGATGCAGTCAACAAGCACGCAGCTCATCCCTGACGCTGTATTGAAGCATTGCCGAGGATATGGAGAACCTCTCCTTATGACTGAAAGACAGCCTCGAGCATCAGTGAGGAGGCCTTCCTTCAGCTTTCAAGTCTTTCATTACGGCAGTAACACGAAGCGGCGATCTGGACATCTGCAGTTGCCATGGCCGTCTTCAGCTGCTTGCCAATAATAACGGCTTCTCCTTCTCTCCCAAGCCGCTTTAGACATTCGTGGTACCCATGCAGAGCCCAGACATTGTTCGGGTGTTGCAACGGGCGCGGCAAGGAGTCATCAAGTCCCAGGTCAGCAGCATAGACCTTTGCCGCCTCTTTGACGTGGTTCTGTTCAAGCAACAAAGCACCGTAGGCGTGGCGAGTAGGTTGCAACCAGCCCCATGGTTCGTCATAAGGAAGTGAGTCATCCAAGTGCACAGCTTTCCGCAGATGCTCGAAAGCAGTTTCGTAATTACGTTTCCGGTATTCTAGTTCGCCATCGAGCATGGCATTGGCGATTGCAAGTATATCATGAGAGGTGTTGTTGAAGACTGTCCTCGAGGGCTTGACCTTAGGTACTGCTGCCCGGAAGTTCTGTCGAGCCTTCTCGGCTTCTTCGACGCGTCCTGTTGCGGACAAAGCAACACCTTTGGCATACAGTATCATTGCTGTTGTGTAGCAGTATAACTCCTGATCAGCTGGAAGCTGCAAGTTGATGATCTCATGCCATTTGCCAAAGCGGATGAGGGCATGGACACCCATCCCAGCGAAGCCCTCAAGCCAATCAGCCATTGGGGGTGATTGAACGCGAAGCAACTCCTCAGGAACTGCTGCAGCGAGCTCTGACGCTGTCTGTAAAGCGATCTTCGCCTGACCGGCAAACATCGCGCCGTACAGCTTGAAGTGGTAGTCGTGGCAACGATAAAGTGTGTAGAAGTTAACAGCGCCAGCCTGAGAGACGTACTTCTCATCGGCACGAATGGCATCAGAATTTGAAGCGACTGCTCGTCGCCAGTCGCCACACAACACGTCGAGATGGGTAGGCATGTGCTCCAGATGACCGGCATCTGGTACTAGTCCACGCAGACGGTCACCAATAGGCAACGCAATCTCTGGCGTCGGTGACATCTCCATCAGATGGATGTAGAGGTGAAGCAGTCCAGGATGTTGGAGTCCACCAGGTTGTTCGAACGCCTTTTCGAGGATGTGTTTTGTTTCATAGGTCTTCGCCTTGGGATTGGCCTTCCCACTATGGATATCCCACATAGCCCAGGGTGTCAAGTTCATCAAGCTGTCAGCATACAGGCAGGCAACGTCAAGGTCATCTCCACATCGCGCATAGACTGCCTGCATGGCGTCACTGTAGAGTTTGTTCCATTCCTTCGGATCCTCAACAGCACTGTCTTTCAGATAACGGAATTGGATCGCTTCAGTAAGGCCCCTCTCTAACACACTGCCGTTCTGAGCGCCTAGTTCTTTGGCTTTAACGGCAGCCTCGTGAGTCCGCCGAAGGGTCTTTTCGAGGTCCACTTTATCGTAGACTTCCCACGGCTTGTTGTAGTTTGGTCCAAGAGCGTAAGCTAGGCCCCAGTAAGCCATTGCACATTGTTCATCGTACGTTATGGCCTTTTGGAAGCATTCCGCCGCAGCTTGATGGTTGAAACCGTAACTCCAGACCAAGCCCCGATCGAACCATATTTGCGCCGCCTCGCTAGACGTGGATATACGTCTACGATATGTGCCTAGGTCGTAGTAATCAGCATCAAGCACATTAACACCAAACAATTGCATGTTGGGAACACTGATTGATGGTAGTCTCGAAAGAGATAGTGGCTCAAGCCGACAACAACATAAGATATTGATGCTGAGTAATAGATCTTTGGATAAGGATATGGATGTTAGTCTTCGGCATTTGCCACTTGGCGCACGGGATCCACAGGTGGCGAGCCGTTCGGAGCACAGAAGCACAAGGCACCCATGGCTGCTCGGCCGGAGCAAACTGTACCACGACTAAAGTGCTGAACAGAGTCCAGGCATTACATTTTGAGCTCGAGTTGCAACCCAAGCCCAGCGGAGATTGGTATACCGGCTACCTCAATCTCGACTAGGGTGATCCCGGTCCTCCTTAATTCACCACAATTATCTGACACGAATGGCGCCATTTCCCTGCTGCTCGTCGTCAGAAGACGAACTATGTTGAAACACATCTTCATCCATAGCACTCCCATCTTCGGATATCATTCCAGTTAGTCCCTCCTGTTCGCCTCCTACGAACGATGCTCTATGCTTCGGATGCCTTGTGAGGTGACCGTAGACACTCATCACAGCAGCCGAGAAACCATGGACCATGATCGACCCAAGCACAATGAAGCTGACCACAGGCCATAGGTGTTGTATGGCTTCCTGGTGCGGACCGGATGATGGTGGATGTGGCTCGGGAGTCGCAGATCCTGTTTCGAGCCTTCCTCGTGCTTCCATTGCCAAGAACATTGCGCCCACACCCATGGGCCCGAAATGGCCTGCGAAGATCGCTTCACTCCAAGTGCGCGTTTCGGGAAACCATCGCTTGATAGCTAGTATAGATGGCATGCGTCGAAGAAGCAGGATCAAAACTGTGCAAGCAAGCAGCTTCCAGGCATTAAGCTGGCCAGTAAATTTGCCCCAAGGGATGACAGTCCCGAAGAAGACGAACATTGTCGAATTCAGTAGCAAATCGATGATGCTTGGTAATTTCATGTTGTGCGTCTTCGAGTTGAACCAACCGTCCCAGCTGAATGCCGTTCCTGCCGAAAATGAAACCAGGAAATCATCCAGACCAAGAGTGCTACCGACTCCGACGCAGAAAATGGCGAGCAGAAAGTAAAAGACGAAAAGAGTCGATTCCTGGGTGTACCCTCTTTCTTCACTGAAGCGCAGGACCTTGGCAGCAATTGTCCCAATCGCAATTCCGATTACGATGCCTACTGTGCACTGCCACAAGATAACGTCGAGAAAGAATTCCTTTGCCCATTCTCCTACGCTGTGTTTTGTCACCGCAAAAACGGCAGCGTACACAAACGGGAAGGCTGTCCCATCGTTACATCCTGACTCAGCTGCTAGGATATGTCGAATACGTCGTGGTACACGAGTTGAAAATTTGGCTTCACCCAAGACGCTGGCTGAGAGGACAGGGTCAGTGGGTGTAAGTGTTGCTGCAATGATAAATGCAGTACCCCATTCGAGCCCGAGGATCAGCTTTAGGATTAGCGTCGACGCGAGCCATCCGTAGATCATGTTCGGGCCCAGCAGTAATGCAATCCCTCGCCAGTACTTCTTGATATACTTGCTAGGCAAATCAAGTCCCACGGCGAAGACCTGAACGCAGGTAATGACTCGGGCCAATTCTTGTGTGATGTTGTCTTGTAAATTCCATTCCACCTTTCCCAGAACATCGACTGCAAGCGGACCAAATGCAATGCCTGTAAAGGTGGCTAAAGGTGGTTCTGAAAGATGTAATCTGTTCCTTATGAGCTCCGAGAAGATTGCGTACAATATCAGGAAGAAAGACAAGATGAGGTAGATGAGATGGGTTCCTGATGGCTCTATGTCCGGCATCTTGCTTGAGGTAACCATGGTAGCTGAGTCTTACGGAAGATAAGTTACAAACTTCGAGCAACAGCAATGATTAGGTGCAAAAATGATCATGGAGGAAATCAAGAAAAGTGCAACGTCGTCGCCATGGTAGCTTTTACCAGTTCTAGGAAGGTTTAAATCGTCGTCATTTCTCTACTCGCGCGCACGGCACCTGCTTGAATCAGCGATCTGCAAGTGGCTCACCGAATCATCATCAGCCACAGTTGGACACAAACCTAACTATCATGGAGAGAGGTCAGAGGGGTCATTTAAGCCTATCCAAGCACGACCACTTGTTATTGAGCTCAATTGCTCAAACTTTACAGAACGAGCTCTGTGCCATGCTAATCCAGATCTCTCACGCGAGGCATCCTCTGAGGCCGAAGTGAAGATCTCTAAGATTTCAAGATTCTCTGCGTGATCCTATAAGTAGGAGCGCCGCAGAAAGACGGGTCTTTGGGCTCGAGTCTACCGTAGAAGCCTTCCTGAAGGACGGGTGTCCACCAGCCTGAGGATGCGTTGGTCCTTTCCTCGCTAGATGGTCCTACCCGTGTCTCAGGTAGTGGTTGGGAACAAACACACAAATGCCGGGTCAACTTCTCCTCTGCACCTGGATAAGTTGCGCACGAGTGTGGTGTCGACCCCCTGCTCCTGCAGGAAGGTAGGCAATCGAGTGTCTGGCCCTACTCTGGCATGACCACATCACGAGGGCTTTGAATGAAAGCCTCGATTCACGATGGCGGCCAGGTGCCGCCAATAGCTACTTGCCGGCCCGTTTTATGAACCATCCAAATTCTGGGTCACTAATGCTCAAGATTGGATCTGTCATATATTCGATCATGCGGTGAGGCTTCGACTTGATGGGCAGATTAGACTAAGATCACATTGCTGCCCAAAACCAGGCTGCTCATCTAGCCACGAAACGTGCTTCGTCTCGTTGTTTGCACCGTGAGATCCGAGAGTGATATCCTCGCGTGCTCCTTGCTCACAGCAATGTGGCATCCAAGATACGAACATTGATAGGGTACAAAGATACTTCGGCAAGCACGATAGGCAACATCCCAAAAGCTGCCAGGCATCGAGATGTCAACTTGAACTTGGTGAAAAGGCGGAACCGAGGAAGCGCCTAACAAGTGGGGTATCGGCTCCGGATTGGTCAGAGTAGCAAGCCTTCGAGCAAAGGAAAACAGATCGGGCTCCAGGATCCACGATTCGCAGGCACGGACATAGATCAAGATTGATGTTTCGCCTTGGAAAGTAGCCACAAGGCGGTTGGCAGGATACAGGTATGGCAAGCATGAGCAAGAAAGACTGAGTGGGATAAGTTACTGCTTGCAGTATTCGTCCGGAGCTGCAAGGTGACTTCAGGTGGCAGTTTCGGACAAGCCGTTCTGCCGGCCCCAGTTACGATGCCAGCAGGTCTGAAATTTCGTAGGAGGCCGCCGGGCCCGCCAAGTCTCGCCCGGTGGCTCTGACGATCTTGCCTGATTGTGTGATGTTTCGCCTGTGACCTGCGCTTCGCCCTTTCGCATGAGCGCCCATGTGGTGCCCATTTTGGCTCACCTTCTAAGCCCGATTGTCACCTAACCGAATCTGTTGCTTCGTTACTACTACCGTAATTGCAGCCAACATCTCCTCATACCTTCCTCTCTATCTCATACCTCAACACCTTCCGCGTCCCCGGACGTCAGCCGTTGGAACAGCTTGTCGCGCTTGTTCAAGTCGAGTACTCGTGCTCGACTGCAAGCTGGTGAATTGGTAGAAATTATCAGCCTTTCACCAATCGTTTCGTTTGGTATGTGAAGCAGCATCTGCAGTCACTCGGTCCTTCGGTCAGCCCACTCGAGACACTTCGGCCTGCACTACTTCACCACTCAGTGACACATGCATCTACCTCGAACTCGTACCTCGACGTCAGGCTTGTCGTCTGTAGTGTTTGTTGTGCATGTCGTCGACTTGCAGTCATTGTCCTCTATTGATACAAAGTCTGACTGATTTTGGGCAGCAGGCTGAAATCGCCCTCAACCTAATCGTACCACCAACCTTAGTCCTCCCTTCGATCTCGATACCACACAATTCGAGTTATCTGAAGCATTCAATAGCCAGCATCAGCCACAAGCAGTCTGTTAGCTGCCAACCGACAGAATGACCACCATGGTATGTCCGAAACATGGTATCGGTGAAGGAAGGAGCATGCCTAACAAGTCGCAGGATCTTCGCGTCGGTAACAAATACCGAATCGGCCGCAAAATCGGTAGTGGCTCTTTTGGAGATATTTACCTAGGCACAAACATCATATCAGGCGAAGAAATTGCCATCAAGCTTGAGTCGGTCAAGGCCAAGCATCCTCAACTCGAATACGAAGCCCGAGTGTACAAGTCTCTTGCTGGAGGCGTCGGAATCCCCTTCGTTCGCTGGTTTGGAACAGAATGTGACTACAATGCCATGGTCCTGGACTTGCTGGGCCCCTCTCTCGAGGACCTGTTCAACTTCTGCAACCGAAAGTTCTCCCTCAAGACCGTCCTCCTGCTTGCCGATCAGTTGATCTCACGCATCGAATACATCCACGCCAAGTCATTCATCCACCGAGACATCAAGCCAGACAACTTCCTCATGGGCATTGGCAAGAGAGGCAACCAGGTCAATGTCATCGACTTCGGTCTCGCCAAGAAATACCGAGATCCAAAAACACACTTCCATATCCCATACAGAGAGAACAAGAACTTGACAGGTACAGCCCGATACGCCAGTATCAACACTCATCTCGGTGTTGAACAATCTCGACGAGATGACATGGAGTCGCTAGGCTATGTCATGCTTTACTTCTGTCGAGGTTCCCTGCCATGGCAAGGTCTCAAGGCCGCCACCAAGAAGCAGAAGTACGACAGAATCATGGAGAAGAAGATGACCACCCCTACTGAAGTTTTGTGCCGAGGCTTCCCTAATGAGTTCGCCATCTACCTCAACTACACTCGATCTCTTCGATTTGATGACAAGCCAGATTACTCGTACCTGCGAAAGATCTTCCGTGACCTTTTCGTCCGGGAATCCTTCCAGTACGACTACGTCTTTGACTGGACTGTCTACAAATACCAGAAGAATGCTCAGGCCATTGCGCAGGCTGCCGGTAACCAGGGGGCTCAAGAAGAAGATGACAAGCCTCGAAGATCCAATCAGGCAACCGGTGCCCCCACCCCTCAGCACACTTCTGCCGCAGGCAAGCCAGCTGCTGTTAACAGCTCTCGACGTAAGGTAATGGAGCGAGGCAACACTGGCGACAACCAAGGAGGCAGCGATAGGATGTGAGTTGACAGCCCCACGGTTCCGAGTAAGGAATCCCCTCCTCTGCGTTGTGCTTCATGTGCTATTGCGTAGAGGTTTAGCAAGACTCTGACTAATTCTAGTCTTCGACGATAGGCTTCGATCGACAACAAGAATGACAGGCAACACCGACTATCGTTGAACTCGGAACACATGAGCTCTCCGCTCATCAGTTGTTCTCCTTTCTTCGAGAAGACCCGCGATGTCTTCTTCGACACAACATCATCATCTGGCGGACCCCGCGCGGGTTTGTCTCTGGCACATGGACAAGTCCGGATTGGAAGCTCTTCGAATGTATCAACATTGTCAGACTCCTCTGCTCAACCAATGGGGTATCTGGTCCTACAAGTTCGGCTTGACGCGAGCATGCTTGCGAGCGAGCTCGAGGAGCATTTTGAACACGAAGAGGCTGAAGACTAAAGCTACGATGAATATGATAGATTGACGACTGGAGGAGTGACACGAGCACAGAGCACTGTTCTCTCTCTCCAGCTCAATTTACCACGCACATTCAAGTATGGGCAAACACCCCCGAAAACCCCGAACCTCTCAGCACAAACTCCACATTATCTAATTACACAAAAACATAATTTGTCGTTTCTGATGGCCTCGATTACTACGGTACGCTAGAAGGGTCGCTGCTGCACAGAACCAAGCACTGCGCATGACAAGTGCCTCGAGCAGGCCTGCGACGCTTCTCAGAGTGGGTCCAGGGCAGATCGAGGCTGGAATATACGCTGAAGGATGGTATGGGGCGGAGGATATTGGAAGGGGCGGCTTCTGGGGATGAGTGAGGAATCTGTAGTCATCGAAACGAGTCGCTGAGAGCTCCAAGAGTGATATCTGGAAGCTCTCGAGCTTGTCGAACCTACGAAAATATATCAATGTGCCAAACAAGTCTGCTTTCCTGCCTCTGACCGTTCGCGAACCCGCTAACGTTTGATGCTCCACGATCGAGCCCAGGCATCGGTATACAGCTGTTGGGTTTTCGGCTGGCGCCTCACTTCCTGGAATAACTGCAATTCAAGCATCTATACTCGCTGCAGATGATTTGGATCGCTACCTGAGTCCGTGTTAGCCGAAGGAACGCGCGGACGCCATCCCTCCGCTGTGAGTGATGGATGCTTGTTTTGGAGTATGGTCAAAAGTGAGGAGGTTGGGTTAAAGCTTATTGAACGACGCTCACCTCCTTTACCTCGACGTTTGATTGAGCTCGTCCTGCCTCACTTTGCGTTGCCCAAGATCACGACAAGATTGGCTTATTCGTAAACAGGACTTTTCAATGCGGCCGTCGTGATTGATATCTCGAGACCTCCGACGTTATCCAGTCTTGACCCAGCATCGATCAACGTCGAACGCTCTAGCCGTCAGGCAAGACACCCACTTACACTGAGGTGTCTCTCTTACTGGCAGAGGCATTATCACATTAGCGAGTAGCAACAGTTGCAGCCAAGCCGTGCCGATACTCAAACACTGAAATGGTTGAACTGCGCAAGCGCCCACCAAGGAACGACCCCCCAGCACCACCTCCACCAGCCAAGAAGGGTCGAGCAGCAGCAGCAGCAACGAACAAGAGCAAAGGCACCAAACCTCCAGCCAAAAAGCAGAGCGGCGCCGCCGGTAAAGCCAAAAACGCAGCATTCAAAGTCACAGACACCATCATCACTGGACCCGTCGAAACGGACAATGCAGCCAAGCAGGCCAGCATTGAAGATGAACCCGAAACCGCCGTCGCAACAGGCGAAGCCGGCATGATCCCCGACACCGTCGCGACCGCACCAAGCACCACGACTGCCCCAGCGGAAGCTCCAATAGGAGCCGCCGGCACCGACGAACACAAGTCTGCCGTCGCCGACACCACCGTCACGCCAGCAGCAGAACCTACTGCGCCCGCCGAAGCCAAAGACATCACCACGCCCGATGTCCCAGCCGCAGCAAGCGCCGCGACCTCCGACAAAGACGACGACCGCCCACCCGCAACCGACGACCTCGAGCACCCGCCCTCGACCGGCAACATCGCATCTACCGACCCAGCCCCGGCGCCCGCGCCAGCCACCCTCCCCCTCTCCGCCTCCAGCATCGGCCGACAAATCCACGACCTGACCGCTCTCGGCACCCCCCTCGCCACACACACAGGCGCGCGCGTGTCCGTGTCCTCGCTCCTGTCCAGCCCGCACGCGCGCCCCGCCGGCCTCATAATCTTCACGTACCCGCGCGCCAGCACGCCCGGCTGCACGACGCAAGCGCGGCTGTTCCGCGACCGGCACGCGCAGCTCACGGCCGCGCCGCACAACCACGCCGTCTACGGGCTCAGCACGGACAGCGTGAAAGCGAACGCGGGGTTCGCGCGCAAACTCGCGCTGCCGTATGACTTGCTCTGCGATGCGGCCGGGAGCGCGGGGCTGGTGGCGGCGTTGGGGATGAGGAAGGGGGCTGGCGCTGGGACTGGGGCGGTCAGGGGCGTGGTGGTGCTTGATCGTGCTGGGGTCGTAAGGGTTTGGGTGCAGGCGGGTCCGGCGCGGACGGTGGATGTGGTGGAGGAGTATTTGCGCGGGTTGGGGGTGTGAGGTAACTTAGTCTGGTGTTAATGGGAGGAAGGGTGGTGGCGGGTGGTACTTGTGGTTCATCTGGACGGCAGGATAGAGTCATGTTTGGCGTTGGAAAGTCGGAGCACGACGAAGTCAGGGGAAGGAGATGGCGGAGCAGGAACGACGGAACGTTGTCGGGCAAAATATGAATGATTAGGAGGTAGAGGTAGCTCGATTCGCGGTCTGGCTGCTAAAGGCCGTACATTATTGCACATTGGCCCAATCTGGTCATACAAGCTATGTCAAGTCATGCTTTTTGAATGCAATCCCGCTCACGCCCTGCTTTACATGTGACCCTGCCAAAATCAATATCCTGCTACAGAAGAGTGAGTTGAGTCGAGCTGTCGACATGTTTGATGTTTTAAGCACATGCGAAGCTATCTTCTCGCCGTGCTATCAAAGCCCTCTAGCATGGTGTCGGCCAGATTGGGTGAGTCGCCACTCTGAGCCTTTTCGATGATCTGCTGGCCGATGTCGCTCGGTCTCGTAGGTCGATGCGAATTGGAGCTGGACTGGTGGGAGGATGTTGATGCACGCTGTTGGGTCTCGTTGATCTTGCCGTAGACGGCCATAGCTTGGGCGATCATGCCACCCATGTCTCCGACGTTCCCCGGGACTACAACTGCGGTGCCCTCCTTGGCCAACTGACTGAAGGCCTCGACGTACTTCTCGGCAACCCTCAAACTGATTGCACTTTGGGCGTTCTGGTCGCCACGAGCAAGGGCATCGGATACAGCATCGATACCTTTGGCGGTGGCGTTGGCCTTGAGCATGATAGCCTCGGCCTCACCAGCGGCGGTGTTGACGTTTTCCAACTTCAGAGCTTCCGAGGCCAGGATGACGGACTGCTTTCGTCCTTCAGCAATGTTGATGGCACTCTGCCTCTGACCCTCTGACTCCAAGATCTCCGCCCTCTTACTCCTCTCGGCGGTAACCTGGCGATGCATGGCCTGCACCACACCCTCTGGCGCATGAATATCTCTTATTTCGTATCTCAGACATTTAATACCCCAGTCCTCGGCGGCCTCATTGATGGCTTGTGTAATGGCGGCGTTGAGGTTGGCACGCTCTTTCAAGACATTGTCAAGCGATAATTGACCGATCTCGGAGCGCATGGTAGTCTGGGCTAGCTGCGAGATTGCGTATTCAGCATCTTCCACGCCGTAGCTGGCGCGATAGGCGTCGAAGACACGGGTGTAGAGGACGCCGTCTAGTTCGAGAGTCACGTTGTCTGACGTGATGGCGGATTGAGAGGGGATTTCGAGGGCGGACTCTTTGAGAGACTGGACGTAGGCTATGCGCTGGGGTATGTTAGCTCTGTGCTCGCAATGCTGAGCTGGTCCGGTTCCTTACATCAACGGCTGGGATCAGGATTGCCAGACCGGGCTCCAGTATTCTACTGAAGCGACCAAATCGTTCCACTACCCATGCTTGCTGCTGGGGAACAAACTTGACTATGGTGTTCGTAGGCAGGCGTTGCGATCGCTGGAAATACGAGGGTGCTCCATGAGCGCCGCCGGACGAGCCTCCCAGGCTTGTCAGTGGAGGTGGTAAGGAAAGTGCTTGTGCAGAGGAAAACTGTCGCCTGGACCAGATTGCCATAGGTAGCGTGATCCCACCAGCATTTGGGACATGCCGGGAGGCCGCCAGTGCGCCTGAAGTGACCCTCTTTGCGGCCTTGAGAGTGCGTGGCATGGCTGCTGACACGTCCATCTTGAGTGTCTGCTGGACAGATGACGAGCAACAGGAAGTGAGTGTCGCGACAACGCCAGCGAAGGAAAGTACAAGGTAAGTGGCACTGGGTGCTCTTGCCTTCCAGTCGGGCGAGCATGCGCACGTATAGAAGCCTTGCTCAGCCTTGCGACGTGCGACGTCTATTAGTAATCGCCACAACCGTGCTTGCAGAGACCAAGGCTCCCCAGGAACAGACCAGCATTCAGCAAAGTCGCGAAACTACACAGCTAATGGAAAAAATTGATTCGGCCTCGTTCTGACGAGGTCTGTACATATTGAAGTTTCATACCAGGCATGCCCGTGTCTCCGACCAATCTGATGCTTGAACGCCACGAACCATATACGAGAGTACACTTTGCCCGCACAATCACTTTCTGTACCACATTCGGGAAATCCTGGTGTGTCGCACTGTAACAAGTCAGCCATGGTGTCGTCTTGATAGCAACAAGTAGTCCACTCACTCTTCTTCTGCAACTGGAACATGCCATACATCAGCGCCTCGGCGGTCGGTGGGCAGCCAGGCACGTAGATGTCGACGGGCACAATCCTGTCACATCCTCTCGTCACACTGTAGCTGTAGTGGTAGTATCCTCCACCGTTGGCGCAGCTACCCATCGACACCACCCATCTCGGCTCCGGCATCTGATCATAGACCTGTCTCAGCGCGGGCGCCATTTTGTTGGTGAGAGTTCCGGCGACGATCATCACATCGCTCTGTCGTGGCGAAGCTCGGAAAATTATACCGAGTCGGTCCTGGTCGTAGCGTGGAGTGGACAAGTGCATCATCTCGACGGCGCAGCAGGCCAGACCGAAAGTCATAGGCCATAGCGAGCCCTGTCTGGCCCAGTTGGCAATTTGATCGACCGTGGTGAGGGCGTATTGCATCGCGCCTTTCTTCGGCTCTTGACTGGGCAGCGGCACTTCTCGTCGCAGGCCGCCGGTTACAGGTAATCTGGAGCCATCGTTTTGTGCTGTGTTGGCGAGGTGAGACTCTGCGGCGCCTTTCTTGCTCGAGGAAGATATCGTGGCGGCGGGGACGCCTCGTATTATCGAGGGCTGGATGCTGGTGGTTGCTGCGCTTCGTCAGTATTTTGCCAGTCGAGGTGGCAATAGCTCTGCTCGGGCCATGGCTGGCAGGGTAGCATACCTCTCAGCGCTCGAGGAGCAAACTGTCGCGATAGGGACATCATCTTGGCGGTGTATATGAGTATGAAGAAGGAAAAGAGCGGAGAGTGTAGGAGGCAAGTGTAGGAGTGTCAAGCACAGCGACTGACGATTGACCTTTGTATGCACGACGTCTTCGATGATGGTACTAATTCCTGACTCGCTCGCTGCACTTTCCCTCAGCCACCGATAATTCAATTTCTCCCCCGCCTCATTGGTCCATCTCGATCTCACCAGACGAACCTTCCTCCCCATCCTCTTTCCCTGTCAGGCCTGTCTCCAATGGTTCCTCCTCCCGCTCTACTCACCCCATGGCTCTAGGCTCAACACCAGCCATCGCCTGCATAGGCATCATTGGCCAACATGACAATCCCTTGCATATCTCGCTTTTTCCGCCGCATGACTCTGAAGAGCTTGAGATGCACTATCTGCTCAACTCCAGCCTAGACATCTTCGACATCCGCTTGAAGAACAAGACACTTGACCAGGACTTGGGTCTTCTGCATGCCGTCGATGAACGCCTTGCCACCTATGGCTGGCTCACCAACACTGGAATCAAATTCATCATCGCTGTTGACATGATGGCTCGCCCACCTGCCGAGGCCATGCCAAATTCTCAAGCCCGAAACCTGCCCCCCGTACTTGGCCTTCGTGATTCCGATCTGAAGCCTGCTTTCAAGGCCATCCAATCCGCATACATTGCCTTGTTGATGAATCCCTTTTACACTCCAGACACGAGGACTCCACTTCAGACAATGCATGCCACTGGCAAGACCGCCAACATCACAAGCAAGAGATTCTCTGCCGAGATGCAGAGAATCGGGTCCATGTGGTATCCTGGCGTCGCGAGCTTGTAATCCTACGACGAAGCCAACATTCATACAGTAGCTCTCCCCAGTATCACAGGCAAGACAAGGAGTGTCGCAAAGCTTGTGAGCTGCTACATCTCGATTTCGACCGACGATTCACTACGACGCAGCATTCTTGCTCAAGGCCTTCACTTGACCTGTGCCTGGAATAGCTTGAAGGCGGTGCTTCCCGTCCAAACTTCTAGCCCTGAACGTCATGCAGCGCGACATGCCTAACCCAGCCAGACTTCCAATTGCAACGAATTGGTCGTTGATGGCGAGGCATGTGGAACCCGGTCTACTGGCCAAGAAAGGAGCCAGGTACGCTGAAGAAGTTACGATCCAGGGCACAAAAGTTGAAACTCATGTCAAGCGAGGACGGAATGTACGGGGATGCAAGCACTGAAGACGATTAGATCAAGGTACTATGTAGAACGAAGAACCGCACGGCATCCCCTACCGAAGATGGCGCCAGTCACGGTACGAGACCCTGATCTGCTGCTGCGTGAGACAATAACACTTTACACCAAGGAAAGGAAGGTACAGTCTCTGGTGGGGCAAGCATGACTAGGTCCGAGGACGCCACCCTACATTACAGTAAGGACACCGCACAGCACAAGTGAAGGAAGAGGATGCGTGGCTGGCACTTCAAGCAAGTGCTGACAGAATGGAAAGCTCGAGCCAGTTTTGAGAAGTGGGGTGGCGATAATACTACTCAGCAGAAGCAAGAGCCAGTGCACCCACTCATGAAGACGACGCACGATCGCTCAACAAAAGTCCGAAGCATGCATGCGATATGTAAAAGGATGTTTCAGCCATGAATGCCCACTCTAGCGGCCATTCTACGCATCACCCATAGCTAGGTTGCCGAGGAGCTGCATGTTAATCTGGTAAAGCCCCCCTCTCAACAACGAGACCCGAACGTGTGAGGTGATGTTTCATGCTTGTTGGATGTCCGACCATTAGAGAGAACAACCCATAGAAAGCCATGGATAATGTATTAGACGACACCCCACGTGACCTCAAGGCATGGAAAGAGCTGAAGCCGCTCTGCAGCGCCATACGTGCTTAATGTCAACTCCCCCTCTTCGACACTTCTACCGTGGCCGTGCCTACTACGCCCATATTCATGGCTCACAGTGAACCCTCACTACAGCATCTGCCCTACATCCATGACGCGCCCATTCTCGCCTCTGACCTCCTCCTCTTCCTCAATTCCTTCTTCTCCCTCTTCTTCCTCTTCAAACACCCCACCAACCTCCTGGTGTGCATGGCGAATACTCGCGCTCTGCGGCAGGTTGACGCCATAGCGCTGCTGCTGCTGTCCCTGCCGCATCGGCAACCCCCGCGCGAAATTGCTGATGTCGAGCTTGTTGAAGCGCTCCGTCATACTCGCCAGTTTCTCGGCGGTGGATGTCGCGCCTTCGCTCGCGCGGCGGACCGGTCGTGATGTGACGGTATTTGATGCGCGCGCTTGTTGGGCGTTCGACGCGCCCTGGCTGCCGTGGTAGTCCTGCGCGCGTTGTCCAGCTGCTGCTGCTTGTTGTGCTTGCCTGGATTGCTGCTGCTGCTGCACCGTGACTCTTCCGTTCTGCAGGTTTGCTCGGACGCCGAATTCGCGTTCGAGGTCATTGTTGTTGGCGACGCCTTGTGCTTCGAGGTCCGTGATGATAGCTTGGTTCTCCTTGTTCCCTTCGAGGAGGAACTTCAGACACATGACTGCGTGTTCCTTGATGTATGGGTTGTGTCCATCGTACTGCGTGCAGTTGAGGATGGTAGGAACCCCACCATGAAGTCTGATCTGGTCTTGGACCGTAGGGCTCTTCCACACCAGACTGGACAGGACAAGCACGATGAGTTTCTTGAGGTTGCGCCACTCAAAATCTGAAGGGTCTTGTTCTGGCGCAGTGGCGGGTTTCGTGGCGCTGCCCGGTTGATCGTAAGGCCGTTCGACGTGTTGCAACTGCGCGGCATAAGCATTCGAGGCGTGGCCTCGGAAGCTCTGCGGGTTCCTGGGCGGTGCTTTGCCGTGCGGTGGCATCGAGCTGGTCAGCGTGGCTTTCGGTATGCTTGCGTCTAGCTCTTTGATGAGTGTCACCAGATCATACACAATCTCCCACTCGATCAGTAGTCGTTTCCAGTCGTTGTTCTCGGTGAGCACGGCGAAGAATTCCAAGAATTGGTAGACGCCTTCGTAGACTCTTTCCATGTCCCAGAGATTGAGCGGGAAATCTTCAGCTATTGCCAGGTTCGAGCGTATCTGTCCTTGAAGGTAGATCAACGCACAAGTTTCGGGAATGATGTTGCCCCTGAAAACTGTGAAGATGTACCGTACCGTCAAGACATCTACTCTGCTAAGAGGTGCTGGTGTTCGTGCTTTTGGTGGATGTCGGTCGTCGCCATCTCGCTGGTTTTGGGAAGGGCTGTACTTCGTTCTGAAGATGTGGGTGAGGATTTTGATGACAACGGCTTGTGCAGGAGATATGATATCCTTGGCTTGGCCAAAGTCCGAGTAGGCGTGAGACATCAAACCGTTCTTCAGTATTGCTTCCATGATTTGGACCATCATCTTGAAGTAAAACTCGTCGTCCGGCAGGTCCCATGCGGCGATGAATATAAGGAGTTCTCGAAGGACATTTCGACCGGCCTCTTGAGCTAACAAGATGTGACAACGAACAGCTTGCATATTTCTCGCACCCTGCCTTTCGATGCTGTTGTTGTTCTTCATTCCGAAATTGTCGACTATCCCAGCCTGGATGATCATAGGCAAGGCTTCAATCTCGGTCGGTCCAAGCACGAGCGGCACATCGGTAAGCAGCCCTCTCTCTTGGTCGCCCGGACGCCTGTAATCTTCTTCTTCTTCTTCCTCTTCTTCCTCCTCATCTTCTTCTTCGACACTATCTTCAGCACTTTCATCGACCACATCATCTTCGAGGACACCTTCACCTTCAGTCTCAATCTCATAAACCTGGTCACCATTCTCATCAAGCATGGGCTGGTTGTCCTGCAATCGGGCCATCAGCTCATCTTTCGCCTCTTGCAAAGTCTCAGCCGCGGACTCAGAGGTCCTCGGCATGACAAGATCCTCCTCCGTGATATCTTGCTCCGTTGTAGCAAGGTTCGCATAATTCGCTAGGTCAGGCAGGCTGTCCAATTGCCGGCCTCTTGCCGTCAACAACGAACTGGCTCTCCTCGGAAGGGGTAGCGGTGACCTAGGAGCGTTCCGTGCACTAAAGTCCTTCAGGGCGAGATGCTCTCTGAGGGCAGCACCAGCCCTCAGCAGGATATCCGGGTTGTCGTCCAACTGTGTAGCCGTCAAGCCAGACATGCGCTCAAGATCAGACCTTATCTTATCCATGAGTGCCTTCTTCCTCTCCTGCGCGGCAGGGTCCAGCACTCGCTCTGCACTCATCAGGTCAAACAAAGCATGCACATCCTCGATATCGTAACCCAGATCGGCCGCGGTAATCTCTTGTAGCTCTTTCAGCGCGCCGGGTCCGATCGTCAATTGATCGACTCGCCCGTCGGCGACTTCCACCTCGATGTCCGCTTCCACGTTGACCTCACCGTCCAGATCCTCCTCTTCATCGATTTGTTCCATGTCACTGTGACCACTGCCTCTGTGTCTGCCCTCGATCTGCGCAGTCACAGCCTCCACCTCTCCCATCTCCCTCCTCCGCCCCTCGACGCCCAAGCCAGCACTCCCAAATAGATCTAGCCACAGAACCAGCTTCCGCTGCTCGTTATGCATGATAAAGTTATGCAGAAACTGCAAACACGTTATGAGGAGCCACTTGTACAGGTTGACCACTTTCTGCCACTTCTCTTGGTTCCTGTTCCGCGGAGTTGGCGTGCCATCGTTGTTCGACGAAGTCTGCGCCGTGGTTGAGGTATGCGTGGTTGTCTCGCCATCAAATCCACGCGCAGTGACACGCACACAGACGTCGATCAGCCGCAGTACAGCCTGGTCGAAGCTCTTTTCTGCTGCTAGGTTTTGGGCACGACGGGTGGTGGCCAGGAGGTTGCGGGCTATGGTGCAGAGGTCGTTCAGCCTTTCGATGTCTTTGATCAAGCTCATGTAGTTCGAGGCGATGAGGTCGGAGGATGAGGCGGTTGCAGTGCCATTGATGTTGGCTTCGTAGTCATGGCCACTGTCGTTGGGTGTGCTGCTTTTCCAGGCGAAACACTGTTGTTCGAGGACGGGGATGGCTTTGTTCAGGACCGCAGTCAGACCTGTCCAGACTACGGGGCTGAAACCTAGATTCTGGCGGACGTCGGCCTCGCGATGTGACTTGTAGAGGATCTGCTTGCCGGCGTGGAGCAAATGTTCAAGTCTCTTGTCGTCGATCAAGCCACGAGATTCATAATGGCTTTGTGTACCGGCGAGGACAATCTTCAGCAGCAGCTCTGGTGCCGTCACCGGGGCGCGTCGTTCTGCCATCTATCGAGTCGCTGAGTCAATCTTCACCTACACCTGTCACTTGCCATGCTTGCGGTAGCACTTTTTGCAACTAGTGAATGCCGCCTTCTCCGCAGCCAGGCGTGTATCGCACTAAGCCCGGAACAGAAGCTTATCCGTTCGATGGAGTTGGGGGCCATGGAACATCACAAATGGAAGGGATGGAGTAAAAATGTTTTCACTTCTTGTAACGAAGCATCCTTCTGGTGCTTGTGAACGACTAAATGACAACGTTGCTGCTTTATCGCATAATGAGCTTCCAAATGGGTATCGTCCGATGACCTGAGCTAAATGATAGCAAACAGCCTGCGACGCTGGTCTTCTATGCACGTTCGCCTTCCATGCTTCTAGTTCCACTGAGCCCAGCTGTACGCGCCAATCTACACAGAGGTCCTCCTACTCCTGCTGGTCGCGACTCAACTCGATGCGTCGATGAGGTGTTGGCTCGAGAACCTGTGAAGCGGCCTTCGATCGTCTCTCACGTCGTGATGAGCTTGAGATAGTCTGCTACTATCAGCGTGATCATCCTGGTGACAAGTTAGCCTGGATCAAAGAGGTTAAGAGTCTTACTCACGCATGCGGTGCGATTCTAATATAGTAGGTTCCGAATCCACGGTAGAATCTCATGAGGCCTTCCTCCTTGACGACCTTCTTCGCGCAGTCCATGAAGCCCTTGTACTGGTATGTGCCATCGGGTCCTTTCGACTGTTTCTGCAGCCTGGTCTTGATAAAGTCAAATGGCAGAGAAAAGAATGACGCGAAGAACCCGGCTATGGCGGATGCACCAAATCTTTGCGTTGATTCGGAAAGGTGCGGAGCGCGTGTCTTCAGCTGGGCTTTCGACTCGGCGAAAAATGTGAGTTGGCCAAAGTTGAGCGCCATAGCTCTGATGACTGTCGGCGACGCACCAGTCCAAAGAGCGCCGACACCTTCAGCGCTGGCAATGCGTTTGAGCGCATCGAACACTGATCGATAGTTGGCTCGCTCCGCTTTGGGCTTCAGACCGTCCGATTGCATACGGATGAGTGCGAGATCTGCTGGATTTCCGACCATTGCCGCAAGACCCCCAGCAGTCAAGCCAGCAGCGCTTCGCTCAAGGAAGGTCACATTGGTACCCTTCGTCTCCGCTCTCGAAGTAAGCATGTTCTGGAAGGTGTCGAAGAAGCCTAATCTGGCGGTAGTGTATACGGCTTGTCTGAGAAGACCTGCAGATAGACCAGAGTATAGATCAAGCACTTTGCCCTGAGCAATGATATCCTTGGCTACGCCCAGTGGTGATGGTCTTGGACCACCTCTTGCTCCCTCACCTGCCAGTTGAATTCGTACTTTGACCATGTCTATGGGCTGTATGCACATCGTTGCGAACATTCCAGCTAGACCGCCATTGACGAAAGGTAGCGCCGCTCGTACGGCTGGAGTATGAAGGAAGTCCTTCTTGGCTTGTGCCGGATTCTGCGCCGCTTCTACAGCGGCCGATTCGACTCGCTGGGCGGCGGTTCTAGCGCCTTCGCTGACACGTGTCACCGAGCCTGACATGTTTGCTGCCTCGAACCAGAGCGATTGCGAGATATCAGCTACCTGCTTTCCAAGTCAGCGACCGCTAGACAGCAGAAGAGTTGCGTGTGCTCGTGCCGCGCAACGATATCACTTTGCCTAAGGCAGCGACTCGATGGGTCAAGGAAGCCAAACGAACCTGTCGAAGCTCGATTCAGTGTGAAGGTCGACGTCTCTCGACTGCGGAGTACCAGAACTGGTGTTGAATTGGCGATGGAGAGCTCTTTGGACGTGCGGAGACGCGTGTCTACGTCGCAGCGACTCTTTCGAGAAGCTCCTCGAGTCGTGCAAGGTGCTGGATGTTCAAGACGTCGGCAGACTGAGAGCAGAGACTTATCCTCAGAAGAAGAAGCGGTACTACAAAAGGTTCGAGACCGTGAGGAGAAGTAATGCGAATCGGAAGAAGTGAGTACAAGAGCGCCGTACGTGCGTGGACTAGCTATTTAAACCAAGTGAAGGAGCAGCTGCAACGTGCCTGCCATGCACTTCTTTCGACGAATAGCAGGTACGACGATTCACGGAAGAACAAGACTACCACGAACCTAAAGAGTCGCGGCAGGAAGTGATACACAAGAGCTTGCCCTGCTTCGAGCGACACCCATGTCGACTTGTCTGACATTGGTTGTTACACTCTGCGGGGTAGTATCCTAGCCAACTCTTAGACCGGATGATCACCTGGCCGAGCCATAGGCTCGGACTCAACAAGAGCGGTACTCCATGTTCTGCGTGAAGAACGAGATAGACTATGCACTTCACTCATTCACGATTCGTCCTCAAATAGCATGTGAATTTGGGTTCCCTGTTACGCCTCGGGAATAGCACATGTTAATGCTAGTTTGGACGCGTTGAACGAAGCATCACATCTCAACGACCCGCAATCATCCTCTCACCGATCACGTTCGAAGGCCGTTGCTGCAGGATCATGGGTTCCGAGGCTTAACACTGTCTGCGACAAAGACAAACTACCTTCTATCACTCAGATCGTAATCCATTGTTTGCCACGACGATGATTGTCTATCTACAGTCGCTGACCTGCTTACGATGTCTCTTGTTGCAGTACGTGACGTACCTATGTACAGCGCGAGCGGGGTTGTGCCATCCAAGCGAGCTTCAAGTTTAGCCTTAGCACGTCCGTGGCGCCCGAACTCGATGCCTAAAAATCCGGGGAAGGCTCCAACTTAGGTTCCGAGACGCCTGAGCCTAACTCAGGTTCTCCTTGGTTTCCGTCTTGATTCCATTACTGACCATGAAATGTTTGATCATACTGTAGCTGTCTCGTAGAAACAAATCATGATCCATCGCACACCTCTAGTCTGCTCGCTCGTTCACGGTGTGTTCACTGTTGGTACCAATCGTACACTCCGACAACGATGCCCGGAAGGACCCGTACTGAATCCACAGCTTAGCTCAGCTACTAAAGCGTACTCACTTATCGATAACAGATAGGAAACGCCTATTGTTTGTCCGCTTCTTCCCGAGATTGCTCGCCATCACGAGTTCAAGCCGGTGCTCAGCAGCGCGGCGCGAATTCGCGAAAAGTCCGCCCCGTATGTGCAACATAGGAGTAGTCGCCAACCAGCCAGCTGTGGGCCTTTGTCAGCGCGTTCCGCCATCGTGGTGTAGCCACTAACAGAGAAGTCTTTCTTATACGGTGACTGTAGGTACGTGTCGGGTCCCGGCTACAACAGAGCCTTGCCAGACCAGCGGGCCACTAACACATGCGCTCCACGAAGTCCTTCAGTATTCGGACATACTTTAACAAGCGGTAAAGCATATCGCTGCTTGTTCCATGGGCTAGAATATGCTTGCTAACCGTCGGATCTATCCTTCTTCCTCAACAAACTCCTCACATTGAAAGGTTTTTTGATCTCCTTGATACGCCGCATTAAATCCCTCATCTTTTCGTTCCGCTGTTCTGGTGATAGTCTTTCCCTATCGACACCGACTCCATCGACCTGCGTTATTGACAAAGAAGACCGGTCTGCGCCCCCTTTCTTGGAGTTGTGCTTCTTGATTGCATGAGATACGAGAGCCCAGCCTGGAAGCTTAAGCTTCTTGCCCGAGCCCCGGTCGCTGTCTGGGTGTACCACAAGCTCCGTGTCTTGTGCTTCTGGCGACCGCCATGGGCAGTATTCCAGGTGACTGTCCACTACGTCGAGATGCTCGATGGTCGGTGTTGCCCCTCTGTACAGCCACAAGCCGAGAGATCTGAAGCAATGTTTGCACTCGACAACGTCGACCTCCTTGTATTGCCACCCACACATAGCAAGCTTGAGAACGTTCATGTTGCTAGGGGCGAAGGTGAGCGCCTCTAGGTCACTAGACTGCGGTGCTGATAGGTCTTCGTATGCCGGCAAATCTGACACTGCAGGGATGTCTTCGATCTTCTCTGCGATGCTCTCGAAGCGAGTGCGTACCGATGAGATGGCGCCGGACGTATTGAGAAGACCTTCGATCCTTTGTATTGAGGAATCGCAGCCCCGCCTCCTCCACGGACAGCTCTCTGTATGTGACGAGACTATCATCTCCCCATACCTCTTGATCAGGGCCTCGTAGACCTCGACAGCTACTTCATCGGTTTCTCCACTATCCTCGTGCATGACTTCTTTTGGGCCCTCATTCTCCTGTACAGTATTCTCGTTCTCTTTGTCGTCGTCTTTCCTGCTATGGATGTCTAGGTCGATCGTGATCCTTTCAGAGCAGGAGCCGCAAGACACCACATCAACGTCAGCGCAGACCCAGCCCCTCTTCGCCCATTCTGCCGCATTGATAGGTACTGTAGATGGCACATGCCACTTCGTGATATGTCTGAATGTTTCTAATCGTTCCAAGAACGCTGCTCTACTGGATGGCAGGTAATGCCCGAGCAGAGACTTGTGCAACGTCGACTTGCTAAGAGTAGGCGAGACGCGCCGTCTCTTCGAGGCCTCGATGAGTTCTTCTCTCAAGGTCTTCTTTGTGGTGGAAGCATTACTGCGAGAATCGAGCGATGACCGGCTTGCCTGCTGTTGTGTTTGTGGTGAAGATGGTTCGTTTAAGGATTCGAGTATACGGTCAAACTTCCGTTTTTTAGTTTCAATCGCGTAGGACATTGAGGTTTCGGCAGCAGTCGAAAGAGGCGAAGGACGTTGATTCGCGACGTGGGGGAGCGTGCAGAGTTGACCTAGGTAATAAACAATGAGATGCTCCAACTTGGATCGAGTGCGCTAAAGTCTTGCCGCTCGCCGATCACTGACGTTTGAGTTTCCAAGCTAGCGCGAAGCCCACATCGCGAAGTCACGTGCTTTACGCTGCATGGAGAAGCTCTTCGTTCTCGCTAGCTTCGACAGGTAGAAAAGTTTCTAGGTAATTCGCAAGCGCCGCGCAGTTGTACTGCATAGCTACCCTATGATGCTGATTGCGTGTGGGCAAATATGAGGGCCGCATGATCCGCTTTTGATTTGCATGTTTCTGAACTTCGGTGCTTTCGATTTGAGCTTACCTCGCTTACGTGGCACTTCCGCGTGATGCGGCACCTAGACAATCAAAGTTGTTCCTTACATAGCACGCACCTGCCTTCGCATATGATGAAAGCCTACCTTAGACTGACAGTCATTAAACATGCCGGACGAAGAGCATCAAACTCCCCAAACTCCGCTGTTACCGTCGGATCGCCGTCGCATCAAGCAGACCTCCAAAGACTTCTTGGCTCGTCACTTGGTCTTTCCAAATTCAACCGCCTACAGAACACGCAACTTCCTGCAATGGTTCTTGACTTCCAAATATGGTCACTACTTCGTCCTGGTCTTGGTCACTCTTGACGTAGCTGGTATCTTTGCCGATTTTCTCATCTCACTCCATATCTGCGAGTATCGACATGAAGACGTCCGTGTGTGGAAAAATATCGACGAGGCTCTTGATATACTCAGCTTGGTTTTCAGCTGCTTATTCATGGTAGAACTATTGTGCAGCGTCTTTGCTTTTGGCTTGAGGTAGATTTCACTGTTATCAAGCTATTTCCTGCAACTAACGTGTGAAGCTACTTCAAATCCAAGTTCCACTGTTTCGACGCCACGGCTATCGTTGCTAGCTTCCTAGTCGATGTGCTGACACGCGGGCCAGTGGAGGAAGCAGGGAGTCTTATCATTATACTAAGACTCTTCCGTGTGTTCAAGATCGTTGAGGAGTCAAGTACCGTTGCTACCGAGGAGATGGAAGGGTACGAGGAGAAGATCAGGAAGCTAGAGGAAGAGAACAAAGACCTACGACAGCGCATCTCACCTAGGTCCTAGGTCCTTGCACGAGCCAGTCGAACGGCGAGCAAGTAGCATCCTGCATTGCAACACATCACGCGGTAATTCGATCAACTTTATGGTTCGTTACCGGCAAGGAGGTTGCGCGCTCCCGAAGCTTTGTAGCAGGCTCGATGTCTGTCTTTGATGTGTAAATGTATCGTTATCAGTGGCCACTAGCGCCGTAGTTGCTATCGAAGGAGAGCACAGTGGGCCGTCTAGGCCACTGAAGCATGCCTTCGAGACCGTGACCAGGATACTTTGTGGGGTAACTCGGCTATTACTATATAGCGTTCAACTCCACAAAGGCTGCGCATAGGAGTAAAGTCCCCAACCATTTGCTTCTCCCAGAGTACTTCCCACGGCATGGGACGACTGCAGGACAAAGTCAGTATTGTGACCGGTGCCTCCTCTGGAATCGGTCGAGCCATTGCTCTAGAATTCGCCAAGCAAGGTGCTATTGTCGTCTGCGCGGATCTTGCTCCAGAAGCTCGAGCAGAGGTGCCTGGGGAGCGATCAACGAGCACCCACGATTTCATATGTCAGGATGGAGGCACATCGATCTATGTAAAGACAAACGTCACGAAATCAGAGGACATCGAAGACCTCGTAAGCAGGACAGTGGCTGAATACGGCCGTATTGATATGTTAGCATAGCTACCTTTTCGCGGGCCTATACTGATCTCGCATAGTCTCGTCAATAATGCAGGTATATCCGTTGAGTCACGCCGTCAGCCCTTGAAGATCCACGAGACTCCCCAAGACGACTTCGATTATACAATAGATGCAAATGTTCGATCTATCTTCCTCGCTTGCAAATATACCATCGCTCAAATGGTCAAGCAAGAATCAAGTAGTGCAGGCGACCGAGGCTGGATCATCAACATGTCATCCATCTTCGGCCTCGTGGGAGGCTACAACAACAGTATGTATGGTTCTACCTCCTCGGAATGGCCTCCAGCTGACTTCGCAGCCTGCTACGCCGCGTCGAAAGGTGCCGTGACAAACATGACACGCAGTATCGCGTTAGACTATGCCCCGCTCGGCATACATTGCAACGCCATCTGTCCAGGCTGTACGGAGCATTTCGCCAACCTAATCTCAAGCTAACAGTGACAGATACGCATACAGCCATCTTAGAAGACACGGTCTCGAATATGGATGATCGAGGTGTCCTCGAAGCACGCTACCCCCTGAAAGGGGTTGGAAAGCCACGTGATATCGTCGGGGCTGCTGTTTTCTTGGCCAGTGAAGAAGCGGGCTGGGTCACTGGTGTGAATTTACCTGTCGACGGTGGATTTACTTGTCGGTAACCTACCTCATTTTAGTTCACTATCGAACCTTTCGTCGCTAGGTAGGGGGGATGCGTTAGTGACGTAGGCCACGAGGTGCCGCAGCAACAGACGGAGCGTGAGCGCCGTGCCTCTAGAATCATGCACTAATCACCAGGGACTCCTGGGTTGCGCGCCAGACAATAACGTGCTCCCCTGATGGCGTGTCATGCGTCCTTCGCTTCAGCGGTTTGCACCCAGTGATGAGATGGACGGAAGCTGCATGGATGATGGTCGGCAGAGCTAAACCTACTGTGGCATCAGTAGCTCCCGGGCTTCCCAAGGGCATCCTGATCGAAGATGGTCCTTTGGATCATTTGGGACTGTCCATCAACAAGTAGTTCTTCATCTGTTTCCATACTCAGACTGCTTGAGTTCCACCATCTCATCGATAATCTTGAGCAAGTCCGGCACGCGAAATGGCTTAGTCACAACCCGATCCATTCCGGCCTCGACCGCCATCGAGATCTGTTCAGGCCTAGCATTGGCCGTTATACCGATGATCGGCCTCTGGGCAATGCCCTGCTGTGCTTCGATCTCTCTCACTCTCTTCGTCGCTGTGAGCCCGTCGCACACGGGCATCTCCCAGTCCATGAGGATACAGTCGATTCGACGGAGTAGTTCGCCTACTGTGTTAGTTCCGTACTCCGTGGCCTGATCGTAGAGATGCAGTATGTGATCAATCGCTTCGCCGCCGTGATCGGCGACCTGGACGAGGCATCCGGCTTTCTTCAGCTGTTTTGCGAGGACTTTTTGGTTTAGTAGATTGTCCTCGACGAGCAGGACATTGTGATTCGCCGTTCCGAACGGCGACGGCTGGGGTGACCTGCTTATAGGGATTTGGGGCGACGCATTCGGTAGCCTCAATTCAGCGAGCTTGCACGTTGTTTTCGGGACGGAGCCCTGACGTGATTGCTTGTCGGCGTGTGCAGGAGGTTGATCTTGCGAGCACCTTGCCTTAGAGTAGAAAGTGAAAGTGCTGCCGACTGCTTCTTTGGATTCAACGCCGATCTGCCCGCCTTGGATTTCGGTCAGTTCCCGGGAGATGAAAAGACCAAGGCCGGATCCGCCGTACTTCGTATGCGTTCTTCGATCCGCTTGCTCGAATTTGCTGAAGACCTTGTCCGAATACCCGTCGGGGATGCCTCTGCCGCTGTCAATGACACCGTAGTACAGGTAGACTGCCTCGCCCTGTCCATAGTCCGCCTCTTGAGTCAGATCAGGACGAGGCTTCTTGGTTGGATGCCAGTGGAAATTGGGTCCGAACAAGTTGGTCGCTGGCGGAGTACGGCTTGACCCGAAGCGGATAGTAATCGTGCGTGTCTTTTCCGTCTTCGTGAATTTGATTGCGTTCGTTAGCAGGTTTACTAGAACCTGCATCAGGCGAGCGGCGTCGCCGTAGACGGGTGCCAGGGTCGAATGACTATCAAAGCTTGTTCTTAACTCGATTCCATGACTCTCGGTCTCCACTTTAAACATCTGAAAAGCTTCACTGACCAGAGTCTGCGGATGGAATGCGGTGGGAGCAACGTTCAGCAGCTCTGAATTGAGCTTGCCTAGCGTCAGAACATCATCTATGATACGTCTCTGGTGAGATGCACAGAAAAGTATCGATTCCGCTGCCTCCGCGTTGTGCTTGATGATTTCGGCCAGCGATCGCACGTCAGACTTGACCTCCACGTCGTGGATCGACCCAGCTATACTATCTGCGCATTGCGTTATAGCGGACAGAGGGTTGCGCATCTCGTGTGACGTTATGTCGATAAATTCTTCGTGTCTTCGCTTCTCTCTTTCGGCCGCCAATGCATTTCGTGCTTGGAGCTGTTCCCCCCATTTGAGGTGCGATATGTTTGTGACGTAGCCCATCATCGAGGGCACCGATCCGTCTGCTTTGACATCAGGTATTGAGGTATACATGATCCAGTACGGCTCGTCCTCAGGTTTTAGGTCATGGGCGGTCTCGGGAGGTCGCCAACGTCTTCGGATCCGTAAACTACCAGAAACCTGAACCTTTTCAGTCAGTGATCTAGCCACCTGATGGTCAGCTTCTGCTAAGTCTTCAGGGAGGATGTTGTCTCTCCAGTTAAAAAGTGCGGGATCATGGCGGTCATCTGCAACTCCGAAGATGTTGTAGAAGTAACTGTTCGCCCAGAGCATCGACCCATCCGCGCCAAGATCAAAGATGCCGACAGGTGCCAATTCCGCCATTCTGCTGATACGTCTTTCACTGCGAGTGAGCTCCTCCATCAGATAACGTTCTCGCTTTAGCGTCTGCACTTCTGTAGTGACTCTTGTCATCAGTTCTCTCAGCTGTTTTGCAACATCTGAGATGAACTGTTCGTGATCCGCGTCGAGGCCACGTCGCGGGTTCAGCCCCAGCATGGCATAGCCCTTGATTACGTTCCTGGCTCGCAAGGGGATCACGACGAGATGTTTACTTGGCTCACCGTAGCCGAGCCATTCGATATTCTCGATAATGGTAGGGTGTATCTCGTCTTTTGACAGTTCCTAGTGTGGCGCGCATCACAATCAGCTTCACAGAACTCAGTATTAGAGACTCCGTCTTTCTCCTTGAGCAGAATCCACTTCCTTGGCTAGCACAAGGTGAGCAATAGGACTCACTATGACCAAAAAATCTTCAGCTGACTCTCGCGCCTGCCGAAATAGAGCAGCGATAGCAGGATCGCCACCGGCTGCGGACAACTAAAGCAACGATTAGCCAACACCACCTATCTCAAGGGCGCCTGACAGGGGCAGGAAAAGTAAAGTGAACAACAGAAAATGAGTGACGGATGTTGACCCGACTTAGGCCACTGATATTGGTTCATTAATGGGGCGAGGTGAGTGCAGATGGCATGGCTCACATCTAGTGTTTCCGGAGCAGCAGTGTAAGTACTGAGTATACCTATGGTATGTTCTAAACGCAGTTGTTGCTCGTCGGGGTTGGAGTCTTCAGCACTGTACATGACAGCCATGGGGACATCGCGAGGGCAGTCAGCGAAGACTTCGTGAATATGCTGCCAGATCAAGCTGCTGCTGACAAGCGAAGACCGGCCCAATCGGTTCACCAATGCAGTTCTGCGATCCCGCAGTACGGTTCTGGTTACTTCAACCCAGGAGAAGTAGACACCGCCGTATCGACCGTGGTCGTCCTTGAGCGCAACAAGACCCCCGTCCCACCACGTCTCTTCTACATAACCGTGCCTCGCGAGAGGGAGTTCTAAACCGTTTCGCGCTATTCCTGTCTGATCTGTTTCGATGGCGTGAAAGATAGGCCCAAAGAAGTCCCAGAGCTCTGGCATGACACTTTCGAATGACCGACTCATCAGCATTGGATGCAATGCACCGATCAGAGGTAGCAGGTTTTCGTTGTAGATTGCAATCCGTTGTGGACCCCAATATATGGCGGCAGCGCGACTGTCCGAGAACAGCATGTGTGTGTACAGACGTAGAGAGTATGGCCATTTAGAGTAGCATCCCAAAGGGGTCGTCGTCCAGTCATTCGACTTGAAGAAGTCAAGATGCCCAGACGCAGGAAGTGAGTCAACCCAGTCATTGCCTTCAAGATGAGAGATAGGCTTGCGACTCCACGCGACCTGCTTAGCTGTCGATTCTGCATCTGCCGAATGGTCTTCTGCTAGATTTTCGTTCTCAGATACGGAGTCGACAAATCTCCACTGAGCGAGTGTTTCGTCGAAATATGCTGTGCGCGATTGGGACTCTGGATGAGTAGTTGTGATAACGCCAAGGGTCCAGACTAGCTTTCCTTGAGCGTTCCGAGACGATGTGATGCCAAAATCTGCAAGCACGCTGTCGCGGAGAGCGGCGTCCATGTCGGCGTGTAAATCTGTTGAGCCTGTACGCGTTGGGATGTTGCGCGTCTTACACTGGGAGTCCCGTCGTTGCGTCCATCAGAGCGGACATACTGACTAGGATTCACGGGGTCTTTGGCGCTTAGGGTACTTGCAGCCTTCACACGCTTCTTACAGGCGCAGCTAAGTCTAAGTCGTCGAAGGGATAGTTTCGCGGCCCTGTGATGGTAATGACACAACAACAGGCAACATCATCGGACGACTTTCGCCTTCGACTTGTCGCTAGCAAACATCTTAGCCGCTGAGACGCTCTAGCCATCTTGATCATCACAAGCTGAATTTTTGCTCAAATGGGAGTTTGCTTCTGGATGTGATCGTGCCTGAACATTAACCTTTCACCAGCGCAAAATTATCGGCCATAACGATGCAGCTAGCTTCAAGCTAGGAAGTAAAAGGTTGCACCGCCATTTCGGCCTACTCGTACATACCTACTTGGACAAGGGCCTAGGCCTCGGGAACCCCTTAGAACCTTGGAAAGCCCACACTCGACCGGTGCATCAAGTATCCATATCAGCACGGTCTGCCAGCCGGAAGATCGTTTTCTGAAGGTATATCTTATTCTACGAATCAACATGAAGTACTAGTTAGGTGCGCCGTTAGGCAAACCGACTTTGCTCACACAAACCTACCACTCACAACAGTACTAATCCTACAACGCTCGCAGATACGTGTGACTTCGATTCGAGTCTTCGCAATGAACAGCAAAAAACACACGAAGTCTGCTGGAGATCTGGAGTTTTGTATAGGGAACAAAGTTCCTACTTAATCCAGCTCGCCCTCAGAGACCATATCAAGCACGACAAAGCTTACGTAGAGGCGTTTCTGGCTTGACAGCTACCAAGACTCGATAGTACCTGGAAGCAACAACCTCAAGCTGGGAATTGAAACAGTGGGTTATGTAAATAACTGTTCTGAGGAGTAGGTAAACATCCTCGTCTAAGCTCTCGGTAGCTTTGAGGCCCCAGGGTGTCCTAACCCTTAGCTTGTCTCGGCCTAAGGCCCCAGCTGATCGGCAGAACTACCTAGGTACCGTACACGTTTGTCGGAGAATGTTTCTAATTACCTACCTAGGTAGGCCTTTCATTCCACAAGTTACTGTTGTTTGTTATCGAACCCTGTACCTAACAAGGCAGATCGATGCCTAAATTGGTACTACGATGCGCTATCTCGAGGACTAAGAACCAAAGCTGCGATGAGCACGTGGGATTCTAAGCAGGAAGTACTCATGTTTACCTTTGCATAAAAAGTGCTATACATAATTTCTCAGAGATGTTGCGCGACAAGCAAACTGCAACATAATCGTTGCGAAAGTCTTGAAATCAGCCCTTTTGACTATACTTCTAATCACTGAGCCGATGCTTCGCCATCCGGCAGCAGGCATGAAAGCTTCATTTTGGCCTCAGCCGGTCTGTCCAAATAACCAATGGCCAGCCATCAAAACTGTCCTCCTCCCGATGAAGCACTTCATCTTGTATCTCCTTTGGCAGGTAGATCCACTCTAGTTCAACCGCGGCTGAGCCCAAGTCTACAGCATCGTGCATGGGAGCCAGTGGCCGCTCCATGAAAGCTTGACGACACGTGGGACAATCAGGGTCCGAGTTGTGCTTCTCGTCTTCACCAGCCTCCCGTCTTTTCTGTTTCTTATGTACGACCCAGCCTAGCAAGCAGTCTCGGTGGAAAGCGTTGTTGCAATCACCCCTGTGGATCCATGCTTTCTGGTGCTGGTCCTTCGTGGGCATGAAGGTCATAGTACTCCGGGTGCGCTTCCAACTTCAATATCTCAGCGTAGTATCGCATGACTGCTGGGCCCAAGACGAAAGGTTGTTGACGAGCTGGCCTGAAATCTTTGCGGATTGACACGTCCATTTCTAACTTCTCTTCGCTTTCTTCTTGCGACTCTCCACCTACCTGCTGCCAGCACACTGGATAGTGGTGCCCATCTAGCCGATATCTATCGAGACGATCCAGGTGGAACGCTGCACGACATGCTTTGACTGCATTGACATGCACGACTTTCTCTTCTATCGGCCAGACGCTGTCGAGACACAAAGCACAGGTAACTTTCGTCGATATCAGGCAGGTCGGGTTCAAGATAAGGTCCTTCCCTCGGTAGTGAGGTCTGTTCACCCACTCGTTTACGACGCTGCCGTCAGTGGCATCTCGTACAGGTCGCAGGGTCTGACTGGAAGTGTGGTAAACCTCTATGGCACGAGGTGGGACGTGTCTGCCAAGTTTATTTGTGAACAAGTAGGACACCGTATATCAGGAAGCATGCTGCGTGTGCTGGTGGTAGCTGTGGTCTTCTCTTGCGTTTCCAGGCACAAGAGATGAAGAGGGTTGTGGCAGCTCATAGTGGCTTGCTCAGGCTTGACGATCTAGCATAGCAAGGGCTGCTGCACCCGCACAGGAATGCAGATTTCGGACGACCGCCATGTCGAAAATATATAGCTATAGGCTGTTGGTCGTTTGTCCTTGCGCTACTATGGTGATATGGACTGATAGAGACTGGTATCACTGTGGCACCCCGATGTACAAAGTGTGAATATATTTGAAAGTGCCATCCTCCATATATGCACGCAGATTGCACTGCGATCTGGACCAGCAGGCGAACGGTAGTGTTGTTCGCATCAGATGTGATGAAGAGCAGAGAAAGGGCTGGCCCTCTGAGCCTCTGAAGAGGCACCGCCACCGTTTGCATCGATTGTAGTTCAGGCTTGTGACCAATCTGCCCGATCCTTTCATGAGTGTATCTAGCTATTATGTTTGATCTCGTTGACTAATACCACGCCATTCGTGTAAGGTAGCGACATGGCTGTTTGTTTGACCTGAGCAACAAATGTAAAATTGGTCACACGAGTCGTTCTTAGTTGGTGGTCCTCAGCAAATCGATTACCATAATGCATATGCGTCTATTGGATGCCATTCTCCTAGGTGGTAAAGCTCTGATCAGCAATGCTGGTTAGTAATACTCTCGCTAGCCATGCCGTCTACTTCTCTCCTCACGTCAGAGTAGCCACCCTCAGGTCCCCTATCTCCTCGTCATATCTCTCCTCACGTCGCTCTCCGCCGCTGTTGCTAGACCTCATACTCTCCCCCATCCTTCCTATTCCTCTTGTTCCAACGCTCTCGCTGTTCTCACCGCTCTGTGACGTTGGCTCTGCGCCATCAAAAACAGCCTTCTCCCTTCGGGTCGTCGCTCTGGCATATTCGGTCGGTGTTCCACAGCATTGTACGCTCTCACTGCGTGCTGCGCATTGGTTGCCACCTCTTCTTCACCACTCACAGGGTCCTCGATAGGCTCTTCGTGCTGCATGTTTGGATAAGAGCATTTGCACCTATCCCTTTCTGTCTTCTTGCTGATGCCACACAGGTAACAGAACTTGACACCGCATGTGCACCTGTGTTTCTTCGTCAGTACATCGTCATGATCACGGACGCTGCCAACCACATACGTGATATTGTTGCATCCAGCTTTCTTCTCAACGGCGACATAACACCGTGGACACTGCTGCAAACCATTCTGCTTGATTGCTGCCTTGAAGCTCTCGTCTTCGAGGTGGTTCGGGCACACCTTCTTTCGCCCCTTGTGGGCGGATGTGCCTCGCCAACATGTTGCACATGTCTTTCGGCGGCACTTAATGCACTGTACGAATCCTGATACGTCATCGTCGATCTGCAAAAGACGTCGTTAGTAAGACTACCAAGCGGTGGCCTAGGAGTAGGTCTACCTTGATGACAGCCGCACAAACAGGGTTAGCACACCAGATCTTTCTTTCGGCATCAAGCTCCGCCGTAATCCGCTTGTACTTCTTCTTGACTTCGGTAGTGAGAAACCTAGCGTAGTCTTTGGGCTCGATACCGACATCGCAGCACTTCGGGAGTTGCTTCGTCTCGAGGGCGGCTACGAACCATTCCTGGAAACATGTATTGCAGTATCGTGTCCTGCAGCATTTGAGCCTCGCCATGTGTCGGACTGGGGTCTCATCCATGCAGGTGCTGCATTCGTTCGTGATTGGTCCTGGTTTTCTTCGTTTGCGAATTGGTGCATCTGCTGACTCTTCCGCTGCTCGTTTCAGTGTTGCACTGCAGGGGTTGGCTTCGATCTCTTGCTTCCATGCCTGGAGTTCCGCAATCTGCTGTTTGAGCGCGTGAACTTCATCGTTGGTGTAGTGTGGGCCGATGTTGATTGATTCAATCTGGAAGTCTATAGTTCGCAGAAGGTTACGTGCGTCCTCAGGGGCTTCGGCTGCCATTGTGAGTATGGGATGTTCGACGGGGAGGATGAAAGAAACATGTACAGATGATGTAGGGTGATCAGAGATAAGAGGAGCACCTCTGAAGACTTAGGGGGTTGCTTATGGCACCATCAAGCAGGCGAACGAAGGTGGCACATTTCTCAATTGGAGGTAAGACCATACTGAGCTCTAAAGAGTGATCCATTCACTTCGAATGGGCGCGAAATGAGTTGAAGCAAGGAAGACCCTCTTTCTCCGGCACTCTCATACACTGAGGAGTAGACAGATCAACCAGCTTTTGAGTACACACTCAGCTTGTCCTTCCCACCGCACATCTCACCCGGCTCGCCAGCACAAGGGATGTTGCAGGCGCTCTTATCGACATAGTTGAGACTATCTGCAGGCTCACCGCACCAACACTCGTTCCCATTCTGGGTAGCGGCCATGGAATTCCCTCTCTCATCGCAATAATGCATGCACTTCGCGCCTGATGTATCCTTCGCATCCAGTTGATATGGAAATGGTGAGACCATAGCAGGAAGACCGTTATCATCGTTAGCGCAACCTTGGAAGGACCACGTATTCAGGAAGGCGCGCTTGGTATTGCGGATTGTTGGTTCGACTGAGCGTAAGACAAGTGTAGCTGTTGGTACGACAGTGCTGACTTGTGTAACAAATACGGTTTGTGGTGCAACGGTGACTTCACGGGCGCGGAAGAGACGGCCTGGTCTTGTCCAGGTTACGGTCATATCCTCCGAGTCTCCGAGCTCGGCCGATCGGACGGCGAAGGTGGCTTGGACGCCGGTCATGGCGGCCGCCAGGTAAAGACAGATGACTGTTGCTCGCATGGTGACTGGCCGTGATGTTCGTGACGATTGAAAAGACATGGCAAGGTCTCAGGTTTGCGCATGGCTAGCAATATAACTCTCGTTCTTTGTTTGGAATGACTTCATCCTCAAGCCGACACTTCATTGTGTCCTCGTTGGAGGTTTTGCAATTCGACGCAGCCAGCGACTCATAACATCGGACAAAGGGATTTGGACACCTGAGCATTTAACATTGTTCTGATCTTGACTGGACATCGAATCGGGGTTTACGCTAGCTCGTGCCATGCTGCGAACATCTGTTGATATACATAAAGACAGTCAGTTGTGGGGTTAGACGATGGGCCTGAATACAGCGGCCGCCGAGTTGGCGGACACACCCTTTCAACCCCATCGTAAAGCAGAAATCACGTGACTAATACCAATGGTGCTTTGTATCAAGCTGGTAGTATCGATAGTCGAAATCCTGAGCTTGGAGATGGCTTGCGTGCATCTTGAGTCTGCCGATGTGGCTAGTAGCATAATACTATGCTGCGAGTCTATGACGGATTCGGTGCCCCGGCGGACTGCCCTGATGTAAAACCGATCGCGGCTCATGCAGCCTTGCTCTGTGCGGAGCTAGGAATCACACAAAGAAGAAGCTCAGGAGGCACAAATGTCCGACTGTATAGTGGTTCACACGTTCAGAGTCGCCTACCATTGAGAGAGAGGTCATCTTCAGGGCTTGGCTGTTACCTCAGCACGAGCGTCTCGCAGCATAAGGCCGCTGCTGGTGCTTCATGTAGATGATCCTTATATATCATTGTAGTAGAATACGTTATCGCTGAAGATGTTCTGCCAGGAAAGGAGCCCTATTAGCATCGGTTATGAAAAGGGAACTTGGCAAGCAGTTGTACGAGTGGCCGGGCTGGTCGTTTGAAGCTCAACCATTACACAAATGATTCACGTGATGTCGCGATAACTGGCTACGCGTTCGATGACGCGACGCGCGTGCTGACATCCCCACGCGCCACTTTCCTATCCGCAAGCGTTTAGTGTAATAGCGTGGTCGCTATTCTAAGTGCCTACGCCTATGTAAACTACATCTCTGATTGCCCATAGGTAGCTGGAAGATACTATGTCTTCTCGAGCCTCAGGAGTATCGACGAGAACTGCTCCTTCATCGAGAGCAGCAAGTGCCTTCGCCTACCAAGCACAAGAGACACCGTTGAACCAAGCAGCATTGATAGCGCTTGAGAACTTAAAGAGACCAGACAACAGCGACTTGCAAGCCACTCTCACACACGCGGCTGAACTGTTGAACAGCATCGTGAACGATGTTAACGAACGAGCCTTCGAAGACCGACAACGCCGGCGAAACAGGTTAGACAAATTACACGACCGGGGTGAGCAAGACACGGATGCGGCCAAGCAAGAGTACGAGGACTTCCAGCAGAGATCAGAGGCGCTTACCAACCGTATGGACGAGAGTATTCGTCGAGTGGTAGACGATAAGGCATGGTCAGACGATCTTGGAGACTCAGTCAACCACATCCTCACCAAATCTAGAGAGTTGCAGACTCGCACGCTACGGAGGAACCGTGAAGATGAGGATGAGGAAGATCAAGGGGATGACGAAGAGGAAGTCCCACGCGTGGAGATTGATGCTTCGGAAAGCTCGACTGCCCTGCTCCACGCAGCACAATCTACGGCCAAGACACGCTGGGATGCACAAACCCTTACAGAACGCTACTCGCAGAACCCTACTTATGCTGAGTTCTACAAAATGAAACATTATGCTCAAAACTCCAGTGAGAATCCACCTCCCCTACCGCACCACTCAATGTGGTTCGCTGCACAAGAAGGCAGGAACACTCAACGCTCCATGGCCGGAGCGCAACATGGCACTCAACGAGACACAGAAGGCCAATTGGAGGATCACTCTGACTTACAACCCATGGACGATGACACTGAAATCCAAGTTGCCTCAGAGAACAGAAGTTGCAAATGCCCTCTGACCTTCACCTGGTTTGAGCACCCTGTAACCTCCACCAAATGTCCCCACAGCTTCGAGAAGGCTGCTATACTCGAGATGATCAACGCGTCTAATACACATCTCCCCCTTTCATCAGAGCAAATCGACAACTTGAACGCCCGTTTCCCTCGTGGTGTCAAAGGAAGACCTCAAGCTGAAACAATTATGATGATGCGAAATCCTAGGGTCACCGAATGTCCTGAGCAGGGCTGCCACATGCAACTCACGGACAAAGATCTTAGAGACGACGCTGTCCTCAAGCATCAGACACAGCGGGCGAAGGACCTAGAAAGACGAAGGAAGGAGCAAGAGGAGGCTGGAGACGACGACGAAGAGAACAGTGACGACGACATCCTACCCACGCAGCGTAAGAAGAGACAGATTTTTGCCATAGGCTCGAGTCCTGCTAGTGCCAGGCGGAGAACTCTGATCAAGCCAGAGCGGGCCCTTAGTGTTGTCCCTAACTCACAGAGTCAGCCTGGCTCCAATAGAGGTAGAAGCAGATTGATGGACGTTGACGACACTGATAGCGACGACGACGACGAGATGGAAGGATCATGAATCAGTTGATATACGTCAGGAGGCACCACGCTGCATAACGATCTGGCAGGGTCACTTGCTCGAGAGATAAGTACTGTAGCACAGTATTGAGCTTGATCGACAACGACTTCGGCTAAAAGCTACTACGCAATTTGTATCCTTCCAGAACGAGCCTTGCGAACCAAGGATTGGTCAAAAGGCAACATCGGATTCCCAGCCATGCACATCACGATGATGCTCGGAAACTACCCAAAACTTGCTCAAGGAATCCACAAGAGCATAGTATTGGCGATGTACATGAGTCTCGTGAAGCTCTTTGAACCTCTTATGTGCACCCTGCATGGCAGGCTTTCGAGGAAGTGGTGAGACAGTGTATCCCACAAGTAACAAGGTCCAGCTCTGTTAATATACAGTCGGCCGCGCTGCGCCCGTGACGGAACACTTCGACACCGAGCATTAGTCTCGCCGTCACTACCGCCAACTTCAGACATATGAGCGCTCATGTCCTGCAAAATGCGAGTCGCGGACTTTCGACCTGCTCTTTGCTCTTCGCTTGTCGTGCTCGAATTTTCGCATCATCTTCCGGATCTGTTTGGCCTCATAGCTATCGCCAAGAGCCAACCTCCTTTCAGCTTCCGACCTACGACCCCGTTTGTACTTGACCCAGTTGACAATATCAGACAACACACTCGGACTTCCGGCTCTAGAGCGCTTATCTGCTTCATATGAGTTCTCATACAACAGACGTTCGTCACCATTCGAGCCGGTTGTGAACACTGAACAAGTCTTGACTCTTGGCTTGTTCCTCCTCGAGAGACCCCTACCTCTCGAAGGGCTTCTTGCTCTTGAGTCTCTTCGACGTCTCGAGCAGCTTCGGAATCTTGAGTCGCTCCGACGTCTTGAGCAGCTTCGACGTCTCGAGTCGCTCCGACGTCTTGAGTGGCTCCAACGTCTCGAGTGGCTCCAACGTCTCGAGTCGCTCCAGGATCTTGAGTGAATTCTGTCTCTCGTGCCACTACCATCATTCTGTGGCTGATGGTCCCCCAACTCAAAGTACTCGGACTCGGTTGGATGAGACTGTGGTCTTGCCCGAGGCTGCTGTCCAGGCCTAGGAGGTAGCTCTGGAGGTGTCTGTTTGAGGATACCACGACGGTGCGGTCCGTATCTTCCATCGGAGACGTCGTCGTACGGATACGATCTAGCCGAATATGGCGCTCTAGAGCAGTTCGAGGTTATCCGGCAGTATACTGGAAACCTGCTCCTACGGCGCTGACCCAGTTGTCCGGTACGTATGGGGGTGTACGTGTTGCAGGACTGCCTCATCGACATTTTCCACGATTCATTACCTTCGCGCTCTTCCATTTCGTATGTGGGACGAGGCGAGTAGAAATATCCAGCCGCGGAGTGTCCCGAAGCTATGCTCCGGCTCCGAATATGTTTCTTCGAAGCATGTGGTTCATAATCCGACCATTCGGAAACTACGTCCGACCTCGTTGTTGAAACACTCACACTACGATAGCGTGCACGGGACTCTTTCTTTGCGAGCTCGTACTCCTCTGCTATAAGTGCCTTCACATCCGCTGCATGTCGCTTTGCCGCGAGGTACGCCCAGGATGCGGTCCTGCCAAGGAATCTAAGGCCTTTCCGTGGTATAGATTCACTTCTATCAGGCCTCTCCGCATACGAATCTTGCGAAGCCGATCTGCCTCGATAGTCGTCAGTATAGTCTAGTCCATCGTCGGTACAAACAGAGTAGACCGAGTCGGTTTCAACAGGTTCCGAGCCTCTCTCGTCGATCCTGACAGACTGTCGAGGCAGAGACCGTCCGGTGTCAAGATGTCTTTGTCCCACGTTTGGAGTAGGTGGAGCCAGAGCATGGCCGCGAACCTCGAACCGCGACCTGACCCGTTCATTGGTCTGGTCTATCGAGGTTGTAGGATCCTCACCTGCACGGGATGTATGCTGAAGCCTTGGTGTTTCTTGCGCAAGTGAACGATGACCGGCTTCTCTTGCTCTTCGGTCTGCTTCGACAAACACTCCGGCATTGTTTGCCCCAGCTCGCAACGGAGCAGTGCCTACCCCTGTGCCTGCATCGGTACCTAACTCAGGCGGAAGGTGCTGCCTTCCAAGGGTATTCCGAGGTCGAGTCCGACGTGGGTTGCGACCCCGTTGTGGACTTCGATTTTGACGTGGGCTTCCGTGCTGCCGTGTGTTTCGGTCTCGACTCGCACCCCGACGTCCATCTACGCTCCCACCCCAAGTATGATCACCGTTCGTTGGAGGGAATGACTCAAATTCTCGCGTCAACGGCTGCGAGCGCAACACAACACTGCGCCTGCGGCCCGTATTGGCGGGTTGTGCTGCGGTCTGACCGATATGTCCTTGAACAGAGGCCGTGGCCGTGGCTTGGTCGTCCGCTCCTTGCGATGCTCTCGAGTTTATAGTATACCTGGTCATGGTTGGCCGTGGTTTCGCGCAGGAGTTGTAATCGGGGCTAGTCAATGCAGGTATCTCACCCTCAAGCACTCGTCGAGTGGCTTCTGGCCGTCGATGAGTCGGGGCACGCTATTGTGCTTGATCTGAGGACAGTCAGTATACATGAATCGGGACGAGGCATCAAGCGGACGAAGGGGCTCTTATACCATCGGGGCTCGATACTCGACACCCAGTATGGCGTCGTTTGATTATGACGCGCAAGCTATCGGGTGTCATGAAGAGACCAGAAGCATGACTACGAGGTTGGACTCGTTTGGCATAGGGCAGCGACGAACTCATGCAAGGCATGCGTGAACATATATCTAAGTGATCAAAAATCTGCGCATTGACAGATATGCAAAAGCTGCGATGACACACCACTCAACCTCCTGACTCTCTCCACCCACAACACGGCCATTGAGTCCTAGCTGACTGACTGATTGAACGTACTTACTTCTACAAGTTGTGAGCTCCACATATACACAAACACAAGGATTGACCGCCCGACCGTTCGTCCACCGCTCCGACATCCTTATCAGATATCGGTCTGCTAACGACCTATGGTACCGTTACAGACCAGTGAGTCGACGGTGTTGCAGCCTTCACCACGAAACTTGCAAGCGCGCCGGCGAAGGCATCCTCTACTTCCTTTCCCTGCAACTGTGTCAGTCCCCACGGCACTTCATAGGGCATATTAGCTTGTCAAACATCCCCCACAAGACGCAACAACACAAGGATGGTGATACAATAACCGTGCTGTATACTTGCGGTTCGCTCTTCGTTAAGGAGAACTATCTCTGGCGAAGAGAAATGCTTGTATTAGGGGACGAAGGTGAGCAGGCAGCACAGCGTCTTCGCTCTTGCATTCGTGCAAGCAAGCCTCATGGTGTGCGGACCAAGTAAGTTTTAATAGAATCCACACCCTTACGGTGCGGTTGGCGGGCAGCAATTCTTTGCTTGTCGTATAGCAAAGTACTGCCAGACTTGTGTATTAAGTATGAGAATACAACGTAGCAGGACTTCGTGACCACCAACCTACTTGCTCAAACAGGCCTATTTACAACCACCCAACTACTGACGGGCACATTCGCCATTCCAATCGAGTCATCGGTGCTCATCGCACTGTCCGGCTATCAGCATCTACACGCTTTCGGTGACTCTTGCAACGCAGGCGACATCTGAAAGTAGGGTGCAGAGTGCACGGTGACAGCGAGCTGGTCACAAAAGACCAACATCGGACATCCGTCAACGCGGTGCTGCAGACAGCCTCGCGTATCTCGCAGTGCCGTCTCCTCATGAGACGATCATGTGGTCGAGACGCCAATGGCAGGAAGTCTTACACGTTTTGCCATCGTCGCGGCTAAGGGAGCGTAGGTAAAGGGATTCCTGTGAGCGAGGCAAATCTCTCGCAGTTGTTTGCTCACCGCGATACCGGGTTGTAGCTCGGGAAGGTATCAAGGGCGACACGAAGAGGATCGGCGGTAGTAGAGCGACGTGGATAAAGAGGCGGAAAGGGGAAGAAGGTAGTACGGGTATGATCCTCGAGAGAAAGCACTATTTCCAATCAGGTTTAGGCGCAGAGCGATCGTCAGTCCTGCCGTGCCAGTAACTGGGCGAGTGTTTCGCCCACAGGGTCAGTGTCTTCAGAAACACAAAGTAACTTCCCCTTGCAGAACCCACGTGTTGTTGTCTATGTTGTCCGCAGCTCAGCACCGTGAGATACATACATCACTTCCTAAGCACACCCACAGCCCAAAAAGTCAAGATATCTCTGGACAATCCCACACGCTCTTCCGTACCACGACGCTAATGACCACCTGACCAGCTGGCTGCAAGCGTATAACAGCTCCTCAAGACCGCGCCGCTCAAAAGAACAGCCCCATACTGCGCCTGCTCTCCCCCTTGCTCCGTGCGAAGTATCTTTGACCGCCTGCATCCTCCATTACATGCTTTCGCCTCCCAGCGTGCCGCAGCCGTTGGTGCTCTTCACCCGCGATCCGCAAGACATGGTTGTGTGGACGTTCGCCGCCTGATGTGGAGGATCTGGACCTAGCTTTCGAGGGAGCAATACAGCTCGGCGCATCATTCTTGAACCTGCTTGTCTCATTGCTGGCGACATGCGACGTCTCCTCCTCTAGATGGGGGTCTGCGCCACCGTAGTCTTCTGCTTCGTTACCTGCGTCGCAACCCCGCGATTCATCGTCAGACAAATCCAACTCAGTGTCGGCCGCGGTCCTGGGACGAGGTCGAGCTCGCCAGCCGGCTGTCTTCCTGCATTGATAATGGACCTTCTTCCCGCCCTCGCGGAACGTCAGGTACTTAGGCGGAGGCCCAACCTCGAACGCCAAGTTCTCAGAATCAGAGTAGTCTCGTTCTTCTGCTACCTCCCGCTTCGTCTTTCGAACGAACCTCCGGTTCTTCCGGTCAACGACCACGCCGTCGGCCCGTGTTCGCCCGACAACCCAGTCATGGAACGAGCCCGCCGTCTGAGGCATCCTCGTCGGAGAGTGTGGTTCGATGCAAGAGACCGGTTTGCTCGGCTTCCAGAAATATACACGTATGTTCGTACGGATCTGGACCTTGGGTGGTATTGCTTTGCCTCTGGTACTTACCAAGCAAGTGCATGGCCGATCGCTTATGTACCGGCTCCTCGACATCAAACGTCGAAGCCGTGACCGCAGCCCAGCGGCGTTTGCCGATGACCAAGTCCGGGCTGCATGGTCAGATCAGATGAGTATGCCAGTGTGAGTCTACTGCGCTCGTTCGAGATATCCTGTGTCGTAGTGTTTTGAACGCACGCGTTGCTCTGTGAACGGGCGGCAGCGACCCGTGAAGCACCGCGCTTTTCGATCGGTAGTACAAAGACAGGCACGAACTCATTCATAGCAAGCGGATGGAGATGTCTGACAGCCTTGGTCCCATTTCAGCGTGCGTGCTTGCGTCAGTTAAATTAAGCGCCTGCAAGACGATCAGAGCACCACTTTCTCTTCTCGAGGCCGAATGCCCAGCCAGACCAAAGGTCCGAACTCGCATCGATTCGGAGGACAATGCCAACAACCACGGCGGACACCTCAGAACTTCAAAAAGATCCCTTTCCTCTTCTCCTCCTCGCGGTGCTCGAACATGACCTGCACGCCCACAAACAACGCGCCACACGCACAGACGGTATACAGCATGCCTGCGGCACTGCTCAGCATGCCATTGACCAAGCCCTTCAAGCCGTCCAAGCCGACGGCAAACCCGACCAAATTCGCCGCCATCATCATCATGATATTGAACACGGCGCCAACGCCACAGATGACGCGGTAGGCCGTGGGCTGGTTCTTCCACTTGGAGCGGGGGAAGGCGATCGTGGCGAGGACTTCGGGCAGGACGAAGAAGACGATCAGCCAGCCCCACAGCAGCAGCTGCAGGTTGATGTCGTGCCACAGGGCGACGAAGGTGAAGACGGCGAGCATGTTGAGGATGCCGCGGAGCTTGCCCGTGCCGCCGCCCGGACCGCCGCCCAAGGGGACGTAGACGTAGCGCACAATCCATCGGTTGTAGCTGCGGTGCCAGGCGCGCCAGAACGACAGCGCGGAGTAATTGTCGCTCATGCAGCGCACGACGTTCTCGGCGGGATCGATGCCGTCGATGAGCGACCAGAGCCGGAAGAAGCGCCAGGGGATGAGCAGCTTGAGCCAGATGATGTGCAGGTTGAAGTAGCCGAGCATGCTCAGCTCGAAGGGCGAGTAGGTCGACCAGTCCGGGTCTGACTTGCTGATTGCGACGACGTAGGCCGTGTGGAGGAGGAATTCCATGCAGAGTAGCGTCAGGAGGAAGCGGATGCCGTAGAGCGTGGTTCTTCGGGAGGTGATGCTGGCCGGGGTGTAGGATGCTTGGGAGATGTAGTCGTTGAAGTTCAGGATGGGACCGGCGAGGTAGAGAGGCGGGTAGAGGACGTAAGCGAGGTAGGTGCGGAAAGAGGTGAAACATAGCTCTGGGGCTGGGATCGTGACGCGATCTCGTTCTGAGAGGGCGGTGGGATCTAGCTGTTTCTTCTGGCGTAGATTAGCATGGGCCGCCCGCGTGCGGACGTGCTGGTGGTTGGTCTTACCTCTATAGGACTGCCGGCTCGGTCTCGAGCCAGTGACCAGTAGTAGTCCATGTTGAAAGCGATGAGGCGAAGAATGGTGATGTTGAACAGGACCTCCCACCTTGGGATGAGGCCGCCCCATGCGTCGAGAAACTTTCCCAGGTCCTCGGCTCCGGCGTAGAAGGGTGCTGCAGCTTCGGTGAGAGAGGAAAAGAGGTAACCCTGAGCAAGCTCGTTGGCGAAGAGGACGGTGAGGTTGAAGACCCAGGTCGCTGTTGGCACAGCATGGCGTGGCAGGCGCATCGCTATGCAGTAGTTGATGTACAAGATGGTGAGGACCTTGAGGGCGGAGAAGCCATGGAGGGCAGTGATGAATACAAGACCAGAAACGAAGTCGAAGTTGATGCGGGATGCAAGATGTTGAGGGGCGGTGCAAGAGCTGGCGTTAGAGCTGGACGCCGTACTGACACTGCTCGTGAACAGAGAGTTGTAAGCTCGTCGCAGCAGCGGATGGACGACGAGAAGGATGGAGAGATATGGTATGTTGTCCCTGAACCCGGCATATTGGCCATCTGAGTTGTCGACTTTCCGGCCAAACAGCCAGCCATCAGAGAGGCGCGTCTCGTACTCCTTGTAGTGCGGCGAGGATGGCTGTGAGACATCCCAGACGGCCTTGTACATCAGAGGCACGCACAGCACGAAGATCAGCGTGTAGAAGTAGAACTCGGGGGTGCCCCATTTGGTGGGGGAAACGCCCGGCGGCAGGTCTGAGGCCTTGACTGCATCTTTGCTAGTAGAAACTGCATCTTTCGAGGGGGTCTTGGAGGAGGTGGTCAGTCGAGTGTCGAGCGTGTCGAGCGAATACACATCGCGGAAGAAGGAGTAGATGGTCATTGTGCTCGCGTCGTGGTGTGGGGTCGCCTTGACATCCTCGTGCCTGTGTAGTAGTCGGCCCTTCTGAAGACTTCGAATGCGCACTCGTTGTGTCGCTGTTCGTGCTGGGTATGCAGGACCGTGGTATGGTGGGCTCCTCTCCACATGCTTGAGCATCCGGGGGGCGCAGACACGGGCTTGGCGAGCTACGACCAGACTGGTCAAAAAGGAGGAGAAGACTGGTGACACTCAGGCACGATTACAGAGGCATGTCAGGTCTTAGAGTAAGAAGTAGAACGAGTCGATGCAGGTACTGAAGACGACGTTTCACAAGAAGACCTCGACAGAGCCATGCAAGATGTGTCCTGGGTCCCAAGCACCTCTCACGCCAATGCGACATTCAGTTGGTCATGGCGGACGGCGGACGGCGTCACAAGAAGACTTTTGATAACTGACTGAGTGAGTGCTCGGTCTTTCTGCCTGTTGCACCCACGTCCTGCCCTCCAGGTGTTGAGCTCCTCCTGCCACCCTTCGTCTCGTCTTTTTGTTCGACCGGACTGGCAGCCGGACAGTCCTCCATTCTTGTAAGTCCAGCCCACACCAGGGAAGTGACGTCTTGCCCTCAGTGCCCCAACAAGGAGGAGCAACATGAAGGGTCTGCCACGGACTGTGCCACTCCATGATCATACCTCAGTCATGCTCAGCCTAGAACCCACGTCCTCTACCCCTGCCTCTTCCTCTCGGCCCACCCCGTCCTCTCGGTCCACCCCTGGCTGCTCCCCGTCCCCGCCCATCCTGCTCCTTCCTCGCCTTGTTCTTCGGCTTCGGCGTGTCGTCAATCAACAACGTATCCAAGGGCAACGAGTCCGGCAAGATGTAATACCTGATCGTGCTCCCACGGATGTTGATCGTGTCCAGACTTATCGTCTCGCCCGGCGTGCCAGGGTTACTGCGGTCCTTCGTCGTCATCTTGACCGCCCGCAGCGCCGTGTTCATCTGCGGCGACACCGACGTGATCGTGCCATGGACTATGGTGCCGTTCTTGAGTTCAATGGTGACCGTCTCGTTGGCGCATTTCATGAGGAATCTACAAACCTGGTCAGCTGCTGCTCAGGCTTGCTGAGCATGGGAACACTGAGACTGCGCAGAGAGTTCAGAGACTGGTCCTTGCATCGAGCGGAGGGTGGTGTGCTTACCTGACGAGCTTCATCTTGCTGCGTTTGCGCCTGTTGCGCTCGTTGCAGGTTGGGGGGAGGATTTCTCGCGGGTCGCAAACTGCCCTGGATCGGTGTAGACTGCAGACTATCCTCACGAGGTTGGAGAGAGAGACCTTCACAATCGAAAGCTAGAAGAACATTCGACTTAAACCACATGCGACGCCCAACTCTCGACACGATCTGTAAAAAGCTGCCGCAGCCGCAGACACGAGCCTTGCCGCGCCCTGACGCTTGTGGTAAGTCCAGCGAAATCAGGCATACGATCGACTGATGCCTGAACACAGTTCCAATGCCAGTGGCCAGCTGTAACAGCACTGCACATGGCAGTCGATGGTCTTACAGAACGCAAATGCTCATACAAAACATATGGCGTTGTTGCACTCCTTCATTGAATAATCTTCACATCCAACACTAGTATACACTCAATGCTACCCCCAGTTGTCTTGACCAGGGCACAACCAATCCTTCATCCACATCTCTCGCGCACAACCCACCTGGTGGTAATTAATCAACGCTTCTTGCCATGCCGTGAATCCTCCCATGCCTTGCCATGTTGCGCCGAGTCCTGATACTGCCACACGCGTACATCGACAGCTTACATGTCTCTCCTAGCATATGCTTCACTCTGGGCGAAGAATGTCCTGAGCATACCCTCCCTCTACGTACGAGCTGGAAAACTCCCTACTTAACTTCCTGTGATCGATTCAACTGCTGTGTCCTTCGATGGTAGCCCCTTCACCCTTGTACTTCTCCTCTTCGCTTTCTTCTTAACTGTCGCTTCCCAGTCATCGTCCTCCTTGTCGTCATCTCTCGCGGCCGCGTCCACCAGCTCCTCCTCCGAGTCGTGTGCTTTTGCTGATTCGCTTGCTGGTACCTCCTAGATACGAGTGTAAATCCTCTCAGACACGATACGCCCGCTCCGTCTTCGCATCTCTCCTTCCGGTGTCATACTGTCCCGGTCGGCCATCTCGCTATCACTGACTCGGGCTGCATCTCGCCCTAGCCCGAACTGTCCAAGGAAATCCTGTGTGCCTTTCAGTCTCTCCACCTCGGCCTGTTTGAGCAGGCCTCTTCGCGTTACCGCCTTTTCATCCTCAGGTAAAACGAATCTGTGAATGAGTCGATGGTCCATCGTCCGTTCCTCTTCATCACCTCCCCCCTCATACCACGATCCCTTGCCCTGCTTTCCCTGTCTACGGTAGGCTGAGTACAAGTTTGGATCCTTCTTGTCCCGGTTGCTTCCCGGCCGTTCAAGAATCTTCCGATGGTTGGGATCAGTCTTCGGCCACGCAAAGCCATAGATCATGCTGTGCCGCTCACATCTCGGACACTCGCGGCGCGTGTTGTAGCCATTTTGTTGAAGGAAGTATCCCAAGCAGCGCTCGTTGTGGCATTGAACCCAACGGTCGTGAGGTTGAGATAGCAGTTTGCGCGTAAGAAACCAATCGCCGGGAGTGCGGTGTGTGGTGGACAGCGGTTGTATCGTCATCGTGGTGCTAGTCGAGGTATGGATCGTCGGCTCTATCGACTCAACTACAATGTTGGACGGTGGAGTGCCGACCTTGTCCTTCGAGGAGGTTGGTGGCATTGTAGTGGAGACTTGTGTGGTAGTGATGGTCGAGACTGCCTGTGCTTCGGGCGTGACGGCGCCGTCCAACTGTGTCATACGACCAGTTCCATCATTGCCTTTCAGTCTTTTAGAAGCTGGAGCGTCTCGCTCGACCCTCACGACTTCAGTTGACTCGATCTTGACGGTAATAGTATTGTCGTCCGTTTCGTCTTCATTCGTGTTGTGCAGTGGACTTACCTCACCTTGTGACATAGGTGACGGCAGGGCGGGCTGGATATTCTCCGTGGCGCTCAGTAGGCGCGAGGTCGTGCCAGTCATCTTTTGTCTTTTCCTCGAAGACGTAGTCGAGCATGACCTGCTACGTTTTCTGTTCATTGGCTCAAGGTCAGCAGCCTGCTCACGCGCATCCATCTGCTCCTCAGGACTAGTGGGAGGCGAAAGCGCCAACTCATCCGCGTTGATGTCAGGATTGATTGATGGAACGGCAGTGTTGATGCTGCCGAGATCGTGCGCAACATCAGATTCTGACGTAGCTGGCGGTGTCCAAGACTGTTGCAATTTGGAGGGAGAATGAACAGGTCTTGATTTGCGCAGATTCTGCTGTGAGGATGAGATCGGCGTCAGGCTCTCCGTGTCTCGCTTCCGATTTCGTGAGTCGTTCTCGGGCGAGGCCATGACTGACGCTGCCCGGCTGCTCGCTTCGCTAGTAGTTGCGACACTTGATGTCGAAGTCCATCCGTTCTTCACAGCCCTCTCGCAAGTCGCACAAAGGCAATCTATGTTCTCGGGACCGAAATAATCGTCACCATACGAGACAGTGATCTCTTCCCCCACTTCGATGTTCCGCAGAGCGACCACTTCCATGCTATCATTGCCCTTCGGAACCAAGCGAGCATTGGCAGAGCAGTCGTGGTTCGCGAAGCGTGCGGGCCCGAGGAAGATAGATTGAGCTTTCTTGCGACCAGCACATACAATGCTGAAGTTTCTGTTTGTAGCGTCGAGTTGGTTTGACTCTTCAGCCGTCAGAGGTACTAGGGTGCCAACTAGGTAGGGTATGGTCTGGTTCTGCTTTATGCGTGCTCTCGCAGTGACAGCAGCTTCGAAGGTGGTGATGGTATAGCGGTTCGTGGTGGAGACTTCCCAAGGGCAGTCGGTCATGTACATCAAGATATACTTGCGCAAGTGTTTGACGAAGTTGTCCTTAACAGGCTTCCCCTTGAGACTCTTCATGTATCTGACAATCGCTGGAAGCTGGAGTAGAGCCTTCTCGGCTGCGACTGGATCTTTCGCGACAATGACTTTGTGTAGTAAGATCTGTGGAACTTCGTCTTCCTTGACACCGCGCAAGGGGTTGTATTTGGGTCGGTTCTTCCGTATTTGCGCTCGGTAGTATGCATTGTCTATCATGGCATCCGAACACGCATCATCGTGCCCTGCGAGTTCGGCGAGGGTCAATCTATGCTCGCGGTCGGGTTCTGCCCGCTTCGGCTTCTTGGTCATATTGTTCGAACACTATGTGTCGCGTGAAGACCCGGTGACCTTGAGTCGAGTGTAGATACAGCCAGGTCAGAAGGAGGTGCAGTCGGCTGAAGGAAAGGAAGGTGCTTGGTGGATATTACGCGTTTGCAAGGTCACTCTGCGGCAGTAGCGAGCGTAAATCGGGTATTAGTGTTTTCCAAAAGTCAGAGTGAAAGAGCGTTGTTCTGTGACCTATGGCATTAGATCCATTGACCTACAGGACAGACAGCGGCCGAAGACATGGGAACCATTATCATGAGCGTTAGGCTATGTATGGAAGAAGCAGAAGAGGGAGGGAATGGAGCATTACTAGCAGCCCTCGTTGGCGTTGGTGTAGCTTGACGCAAGGTCGCTTGGGCCGACTTGCGACTTGTCTTGCGTCTGTGGCATCGGGGGATCAACAACACCAAGTGGGGCTCCATCGTGATCCTGGTGAGCCAATCACATTCGTTCGTGGCTGGCAAGTTTAGCGACTGGTGCATACCTTAGTATCGTCTATCTCGAGCCGACAGGAGCTGCTGCAGCCCGAATCATTTTGCGCCGTCGCCAACATTACATCTCATTCGCAAGCAGGAGGGAGGCAGGCAGGTGTTTCATATCCGAAGTCATGATACAACTCAAGGTCAGGAGATTCGATACGGAATTGGCGCTTCAAGGACTGACTGAACCCAGACGATGCTTAATTGCATCGACAATTCGGGAGCTGCTATCGTCGAATGTGTCGCGGTGATGAAGAAGAGAGGGATGAGGCCGACCGCGAGTATAGGTGCGTCCCCATCACACAATCTGTACCATGACACTTGATTGACGATGATACAGGAGATAGAATAATCGTGGTCGTCCAAAAACAGCGCTCGTTTGGTCAAGAAGGACCTGGAGGTGGCAGCTTGAGTATCGCCAACAAGGTGAAGAGAGGAGACATACGGCACGCTGTGGTCGTCAGAGCACACAAGGAACAGCAGAGGAAAGATGGCAGCTGGGTGAAATTCGACGACAACGCTTGCGTACTCATCAACAAGTCTGGTGACCCGATAGGCACCCGGCTGACGAGTGTGGTGGGCGCCGAACTGCGCGACAAGAAGTGGTCGAAGATCCTGTCGCTCGCGCCTCTGCATGTATAAGAGTGTACAAAAAGATGGAATCAGAACATGAATTTGTTTGAAAGAGCTCGGGCACCAAGTCCATGTAAGAAGGGCACACTCATAATCATCAAAGTTGCAGAGAGCGTCACACAGAGCGATGAGATGCCTCTCAGAACACCGAAGCCTCCAATCCGAATATCACCAAAACCTCAACGCCGTACGCTATCTCTGCTCACTGGCTCCGTTCCAAGCATGGTTGCATGATGGATTGGTACAAACATAGTACAGACTCTATTTTGAGAGATCTCAGGTCAGCAAGAGCCGAATGTGTTTGGAGAGAAGTGGAGAGAAGTGGAGGAGAATAGACTGTTGTGAGAAGACTTACCATGCCAATATCACCCTTCCGCTGTTGGGACTGGAAGTACACGACATCGTTTTCATGACACTTCGGACATTCTTTGTTTTCGTGTGGCAGCTGTAGACCCGACCAGGTCAGCCAGTGTCTAGGGGGAGCAAGTTCACACACCAAAAGTACAGACAAAAACCTCGCAACGCGACTTCAGGGTCATGAGGCCGGGGAAGAGTCGTCCAAATCTTCTTGCGAACGTTCAGACTCATCCCCGTCGGGCTCTCCACACGTCGCGCATCGCAGGCAGTTGCCGCACATGGTGCAGAAACAAAGAGTATCTTCACCCACAGTTGGATCGTTGGCTACATATGCCTTTTCTCCCATCGACTCTTGTGCTGCTTCGCTGAGGATTTGTCGGTACGTGCATGCAGGCTCGCTTTGCTGGACAGACGAGCAGGCTTTGCAGATGTAGAGTAGCTGATTCAATTGTCGGTCCTCGCGAGGGTAAAGTAGATTTGAGCTGTGGCGCGGTGTTAGCTGTCTCTCTACAACTCAACAGCAGACTTCTTACCATTCCTGACAGAATTTGTAGGCGATCTCACCAGTGCCAGCACCTTGCTCGCTCGCTGTGGGTGAGGCCGCAGACATATTGAAAGATTAGAGGAGAACTTCGAAGTCGCTGTAGGTGAACAGGTATAATGGTTCTCAGCACCTGACGGACTTATGGCAAATCGATCTTCTTGCGCCTTGCCCTCAAGCGACAGATGCGGAGGATGCAGGTGGGGATTTGCTTGTGGCGGGCGATCAGTTAGTGTCGCTCAGTTGATTTGTAAGCGGTAAATATCGTACAGTATTGAGATAGGACAAAGACTGTGGTATGATGCACGGCGTATTCCAGTACTTGAGAGTGTCAAAGTGCAGATCTGAGCGGTGTCACAGGCTTCGAACGACTGCTTTTGCGTCAAGAGTCATGGTCGCGGATACCCTGAGTTAGTGGTGGGTTAGGGAGCTAATTTAGTTAGGCAAGAGCGTTCCTTGCATGCAGCCCCAGCCCGGCAACGACCCAAGCTTTGTTTGCAGTTCCGCGTCTCCAACAGACTCGCACTTACGACCCCGCTACTGCAGTCATCAGATCAACAGACTAGAGAGTCTGCCTCACTTCCCAGCAGAACAGCTGATCTACAACATTTTTGGTAGAACATCCTACAGCTGTCACAAAGAAGTCAAAGAGACCAACCCTTCATACTCGATTGACTCATTCTACCCGTCAAGACTCACACTCACAATGGTAAGCAAAGGCGGTCGCAACCGTGCTCCTGCCTCGTGTCGATTCTGATAGACGTGCTAGGCCGACTCTGGCCTGCCCCCAGACTGGGAAGTTCGACACTCGAACTCAAAAAACCTGCCATACTACTTCAACCACAAAACTCACGAATCCAGATGGGAACCGCCCGAGGGTGCCGACACTGAAAAGTTGAAGACTTACATGGCACAAAACCATAGCGGTGCCAATACGAGACTCGACGGCGGCGCCAGCCAGGACGGCAAGATTAGAGCTGCACATCTCCTCGTCAAGCACAGTGGAAGCCGCCGTCCAGCAAGTTGGAAAGAACCGAATATCACACGCTCAAAAGAGGATGCCATTGACATGCTCAAAGGCTATGAACAACAGATCAAGTCTGGCCAGAAGTCGCTCGGTGACCTTGCCATGTCTGAATCCGATTGCAGCAGTGCCCGTAAGAGAGGCGACCTGGGCTACTTCGGCAAGGGACAAATGCAGAAAGAGTTTGAAGATGCTGCTTTTGCCTTGAAGCCAGGCGAGATCAGCGGTGTCGTTGAGACTGCCTCTGGCGTGCATTTGATCGAGAGGTAAGCCGAAAACACAAAGGGAACCAAGAACCATGCTGATCGCGTACAGGATTCAGTAATTACACAAGTATGCTGCAAAGCCCCACAGTCTAGTCGCTCCTTTGCCAGTTGCCATCAGTAGGTGAGCCTGTGTCGGTCTCTTCCGATCCTCGGGCACCTCCTTGACCATTCTACGCTCAGTGATTATGTAGCCCTGACTCCCGCCCTTCACTTTACCACCGCACTTGTATGACAAGCTTGTTTCCATCCGTGTCGCAGCACATGTATCCAACGCCTTATGGAGATTCACTCTCTGGTAGGCCACCATGATCGCCCTGACAATAGCGTGCCGTTGTTTGATCAGGTACAACACTCTTCCAGGTGAGTTGGTATGCCTTCGATATTCACCACCGCATACCTCTGCAGAACGATTGTGTAGCAAGCTGCACCAAGCGTTGAGATGCGCGAGTTCACTGCGCTGTTGCCAAGCAAGCTCTTTCGTCAAGCTCGTCTGCTACGCGAGTCTTTACCTGCATTCCTACCGAGCCAGACGCGCCTCTCCCACCTCAGGTACAGGCTATCAACCCACTGGCCGTACTCACTACCTCTCATAGATCGTTCCAGGTATCCGCTCTCCCCAGAACCGGCCATTTACAGCAAGCTTATGCTCGCAGTGCTCCAAGGATCAGTATCTACTGTTAAGGAAGGGTACTGCCATTCACTGCTTGCCCGCCCCTGCGTAAGACTCGTTAGTTGTTCGGCTGGCGAGAACGCGCTGAGCTAAGAATCAGTGTATGTCTTCGGCCCAAAGTCCTGAGTGTGAGAGATAACATTTGACCTGAGGCTGGACAGGTATCCCGATACACAGCCCACCTGTCAGGAAGGGTGCCAGAGTATCATTGCAATCTACCTCGTCAGTAGCAGCTGATCAGGAGAAAAGGGGTCTTTGAGACAGATTATGAAGTCAGTTAATCCATTTTCTTTGAGAGATGCCATTCAGGACCTGAACGGTGCCAGGTCTTTGTGGCAGTGATGACCTGCATACATGTCTCAAGAAGGTCTTCATGTGCTCTTATACGGAACGTACCAATAGCACGTAAGCTTGGGGTCGCTGAAGGCTTCGTGAAGAGGCACTGCTGTTCTGAACGTGCTGCGTGGAGGAGAAGTCGAGCGATCTCAATGGCCACTTGGCCACGAGTGTTCTTTGGTGTGGCCTATATCACCATGCTAGACAATTTGCGCCTGAGACACACGAGTTCCAAGGTTCAAGCAAAGCCAGATTAGTCACCGCCGACGCGGTCACAGGAAATCCTCAATGCCAAATCTTGTCCGTACGACCTAGAATTCCACAACGGATATACCATGGCTATGTGGGTGCTCAGTTGTGGCATGGGCCCATTCCAACTTGAGCATTACTCCTGATCACGCATCGACACAATGCTACTGTGAGGATTTCAAAGAGACTCAATCCGCGCGTGCTATAGCTGTGAAGGTGTGAAAACCTAGCCTCTGTCTTCTGGCATCGTTGTTAGCGGCTTTGTTCTTGTTTTATACAGTCACGCAAAGACTAGTGCTGTCCAACAACAGGCACTTTACTGATATCCAATCGAGAACAGTTGCACAAACATCGACAAACGTGGGTGACATGCACGTTCGTTAAGCGCTAGAATTCTTCTGTGCTAGCGTGAGTACCTTGCGCTGTGACAACCAACGCCATCACACGCAACTTCCTCCTTTACAGCTCGGCTCGCATCATATACCATGGTCTGTCCAGCATGCCATCCGATCGTCAGCCAGTAGCTTGGTCCGCTTGCTATTTCCTTCACTCTCGTGGTGTCAGACTGACGGAAATGATCCTTGCAAGGCAGATTCTCTGGCATGCAGACTCGACGGCGGCGCAGCAAGCAACCCCGCCCTCTAGACACATCACGCTGCAGCAGAGACTCGCCAATTGGGCAATGCAAGCCAATAAAATGCCAGCACTAGTTGGGCAGTGAAGCACTGAAACGGCTGCGGCTACATGATGGTAGTTCATGAAATGAAAGACTTTCAGCCTGACACAGACTTCGTTACTTCACTTCTCTTCAATTGTTTGTATGCTCCATCACCTTGGCGGAACTGGCCGCCAGTATCGTTGGAATCACGACATTCGGTTTTCAAATTGGAAAGAAGGTGTGTGAGTTAAGAGCACTCTATAAGGAGTTTGAATCTGCGCCGGCTGATATCGAGTTTCTCTTGCTCGAATGCGACCGACTTGATCGAGTTCTCAATGAGTTGGTATCCCAAGGCAACCTTATTGCCGGCTTGGGATTCTCGAGTCCTGTTTTTGATCAGTGTTGCGCCAGCTGTAGAGCAGTGCTCGATGTGTTGGATGGTATCGCTTGTGACCTGAAGTCCCGCACGTCAAAATCGAAAATCAAGGGCTCGATCCAAATTCTCTTGCAGAAGAATGAGCTATCAAAACACAGAGACCGGCTTACAACCGCGAAGGAAGATGTCACGATGGCAAAATCAATATTAGATAGGTTGGTACACGCTTAATTTCTTTGATGCTTCTGACCGCCGGCAGTGCAATGCTGTACCAGATCAAGCGAGATCTGGCGCTTCTTTTGCCTATGATGAATTGTCTGTCACAGCAGTTCCAGCTACAGCAACAACTACAAATACAGCCGCAATTGCAACACCAGCAGCCTCCGAACCTTCCCCAAGTGATCACCACAACACCACTCGTGCCGACCTTGTGTGCAGCACCTGGGTCCCGCAAGAATTCACAGAATAGGGGATTGACACATCCTAAGGATGACCTCAAGAAGCTATGGCAACTCCAATTCCAGTCGCGCTGGATCGGTAAAGCATGGCACATCCAGACCATACGTGCTCTAGGAGACTGGACCATCCACTTCAGGACCTGGAATGTGCTGCAAAACATCGGTAATACACCTCTTGACGCTTGCCTGAAAAATGATAATCTGCAAGAATTTCAGCAATTGATAGAATCAGGTAGGTATAGCATGTGCGACCGTGATGAATATTGGACATTGTTTGAGATAAGAGTAGCCTGGTTCTGACAGAAGCATTGACTAACTGCCACTTTACTGGAGAGCTTTCCGATTTGGGAGCGTGAATATCATCGAATACTGTTTCTTGCGTGGCGAGCGGGCGTTTGAACAGTGTATCTGTGATACATTCATAAATTCGGCCGGCCTCTTTGATTATGGACGGTTCTTCGCGGCAACCACCCGAGGTGTCGCTGATCACAAACAGGAACGCTATCTGTACTGCCTCAAGATACTATTGCAGAAGATATTGTTAGAACGTCTGACCGACGGTCGTGTTCCGCCCATACGTGAGGTTAGCATGCTTGTAAGGTACTCAAGGTATGAGGGGAAGAAACCCTTCACGGAAGACATGGCTCGCCAAATATCTGATCATCTAATCCTACACAACCCTGACATCGACTTCAACGAGCGCATTGGATATGCCATCCAATCCATAGTTTCCCCGAATGTGTCGCTCTTCTGGCATCTCCTAGGAAAAGCTGATCTCGATCACGCTTCTGTAGAAGCCGACGTTCTACACACTTCTGGATATACGCTATTGGCACGTTGTTCGAAAGTCGTGAATGTGCATAGGTGCAAGGTGAACGGCGAGCTACGGTCTCGAAGGCAGGCGAACCACATCCAACATCCATGTGAGTGCTCTTTCGATGAGGCGTACATCAAATTGGTACGACAAGCTTTCGAGCTAGAAGACTTGCAAAGGTCCTTTGACAGGGGGAGGTCGCCGTTACTTGAGGTGATTATCTCTTCTTCTCAAGGATGGCATAGGAATATCGACACTCTACTTCAAGAAGTGAATGCGAATCTGCGAATTTGGTTGAAGGTTTTACTCAGTGCTGGTGTAGACCTTGGGAATTATGGGCAGCAAGAACACGAGTACTTCAGGGCAAATGATATGCTCAAGATTACGATGAAGGACCTTACAAGACGGTTTGGGTACCAGCGTCGGCTCGTGAGTTTCCAGTGGGGGAAGACTCTGGACGATTGGAAATTCTGGTGGTCAACCTCCATGGACGAGATCGAGAACACGTTTCTGCTGCATTGTGTGGTGTCCTCGGATGATACGACGAAGACTCAGGAGTGCAGCCTCAGCGTCCCAGGCGCCTGGATCGAGACTCGCGACGAGCAACCGAACTGGGGATACGAGTACGAGATCAGGCCGCGTGCCGAGAGTCGCAGGAGACGGAAGAGATATTTGACGGCAATGGGTCACAATATGCGAGATGCAAGAGAGGTCTTGGGAGATTGCAAATTCCATGGGTCCTTTTATCGGCCTGATGTATTACGCGAGGACTGCCTAGCCTACTGTTCGCGGTACTCACTCTGTCGCAGCAATAGATGAGTCAACGCAGCAGCGGACAGCCAAACGATTGCGGTCAGCGTTGTTGAAGTAATTGAGAAGAGTACGTCAGAAGGCTAGACCGCCGCTGTCTCCAACAAGAACAGCAGACCTTTGCAAGAGCAACACACCCCATCTCAACGAGCACCCTACTTCCACCTGACCTTCCGAGCCGGTCAAGATCGTTGACAGCCGCTCGCTTAAGTCACTTTTGCTTACGACAGCGGCAGCGGCAACTCACAATCCCTCAATGGTGCGGACAAGACTACTTGCTTCTTGGTGCAACAGATGGTGCATTCGCCACACCACCGCACCACCGTCTCGCGCGACTACACGAAGGTAGCACCACCGACACGATCCACGAGAAGATATCGTGACTCCAGAAGATCTCATCGAGGCAAGCCACCACGATATGGCGTGAACGGCACGACTATTAACTGGTAACACTCATATACCCACAAAGCAAGACAAGCCAAACCCGGCCAGCCCCAGAATGCAATCCAACTCCTGCCACTCCATTCCAATCTCAACACGCACGCACACACACGTGATCCAGCTATCAAAGACACGCTTCCCCACGCAAACACACATCTCCACAAACACGAGACAGACGCACCCGCTCCAAACCCCCACCCAGCAAAACAAGGCATATAGATCTCACTACACTCCTGACTTGACGCTTTCGTAGCAGAACAGGACCGGGAGGGGGGCGGCAGCTGGTCGGCACAGACCAGAACAGAACGGAATGAAATACGGAGTAGGAAAGAGCCAGCCGTACTTTGATCTGCACATGAATTGACTTGTTTTGCCTTGCCTTGCCTTGCCTTGCCTTGCCTTGCCTTGCCTTGCCTTGCCTTGCCTTGCCTTGCCT